>CALYMY010000471.1:0-26249 GCA_944548615.1 Micropterix aruncella | reverse complement strand
AAGGGTCTCGCGAAAAAATATTTTAAACAAAATTTAAAAAAAAATAAAAATACTCAAAAAAAAATCGAAATTTCAAAGAGGATTCGGAATTTCCTGATGTTTTTATACAATAATAATACTTTTCTCTATCCTTTTTCATTTTTTATTACTTAACTATATTTTTTGAATAACTCTTTCAGCTCACACAAATAATAGCATGCATTTTAAGTTCGTATGTCATATGTCATTTCTTGCAATCAATATCAATATGTGTGTAGTTTACATTGTACATTTTTTTCCCACGACCACTCACACGTGGCTGTAGTGGCAGATAGCCCTTGATCTACCATAGATAATAACAGACTTTGGTACATAGACATACGTTTATAATGGAAATGACAGTCTGTAAATACTGAATATTTTATAATCCGTAGTGTGTCTCAGCGTGCAGTATTGAGGACAAATTTATATATTTTATTTTTCAAACTCTTTCATTTAATCATGTAACTTTCGTCATTATTATTTTATTGAAGCATTTTTAACATACTTATAACAGTTATATTTCAGGCTGATGGAGAATTAGTGTCTTAATAGGTTATTATGTGAATTACATCTGGTTTACGGCTTCTTTTACTCAAAATAGATTCTGGAATAGTTTTGTCCGAAATGATTTAAAGCGTATTCTCGTAGTCTCCAGGAAACCCTTGTATGCATTTAAATAAATTCTTATTTTAACCCATGGGTCGGTTTAATCTGGAGCTTGGAGCCAATACCACATATATGTAATCTTCCGCGCATTTTTTTATTTCTTCGATACCCGCAAATTGTCAGAATCACATTAGTTACTATCTCGAAAAAAGTCGTTTTCCAGTATTATTTTAAAGATATTTTCTTTACGAACTGCTAAAGTGTATGTAAGTTTATTGAAGTGTATATTTTTTTGTCATTAATCCAGGTTGAGTTTTAATTAACAGGCATCCTTAAAGTGGGTAAATGATTAGGAGCATAAAAGCAACTTTTGATATTTTTTTGTGAAAATACACAGTTTGTAAATTTAACTTTTTTAAAAAAGGTTGAGAAGCGTTGAGCGCGCTGCGCCATCTAGCGGCAGATAAAATATCGCGAATAAACTATATTCACGGTATGTTACCTACCGCCAGATGCCGCAGCGTGCTCAACGCCTTTTTCAAACGATTCAATTATTTTTTAAATTTTATTTGCTTTTTTGCTACTGATTACCTACTTCAAGGGTCCCGGTTAGTTAAACCTCATCCTGTATATAGAAAAAAATAGTGTGCTATGTGGAAATGTTTTTTTCTGTATTAAAAATGCACTTTCTTAACGGACTGTTTGCTATGCATGGGACCCGGATTTTGATTTAAGTCTATTGGCTAATCCAAACCAGGGTGCGACAATTGGTCGCCCGGCAGTATCTTTAAGGGCATAGTACGACCAATCACTAATGTCTGTTTCATCGCAGATAAACAGACATTAGAGACGCAATGATCAGAACCGAACGAACGACCAAACGGTGTGGCACTAAATTCCTAGCAGATTTTATTTAATAATTTAATTATTTTAAAGAGCCAAAATTGTAATATCCTCGCGCATATTCACCCCAAAATATAGATACAGCATCGGAGTATCCGGAGCTACTAAAAACACCACTAAATCCGATGTCATCACAAAACACTAACGAATGTAGAAACTAGATTTCTGATAAAATTCAATAGGTGCGACTTCTGTTCTCACTCACTCGTATATCAATCGATAAATTTCGGTTACTCCATACATGTGACAGCGGCTGCCTTCATATAAAAATCAGAGTAATACGGGTTAATACCGGCGGATATTGCAATTGTTTCTGTACTGACCGTCAACGTCACATAAGGACCGTACTTCACGAATTGAGGGGAGCTATCCCGCAACCAGCGCATACCTGTCCATCATAAGGGTATAAACGCAATATTTCTAATTGTGACATTTCGTCAATAACAAGGAAATCAACAATTATCCAATTATTTATAGGAACTAAATACTGGACGATTCGACTAAAACATCTGGAACTCTCGATTATTATTGAATATTTAATTAGGCTTCCTTTAAAGAAATAATCAAATGCTAAGGTTCTTACATATTTTTAAAATTATTTATTTGATTGTGCTATATACATGAAATATTCACGTTTCTAGAGTCTTACCACAATTTGACATTCCTGACTAAATTTTTTTTTTACTAACTGCATAGTCTGATAATAGAGCACAAAGATACAAAATATGGTTATTACATTATTAAATTAAAAAAATACTTAATTGAGAGTAAGCTACCCTCAGAATTGAGCAATATTGTATCCTCGTCCTTATAATATACAGTTACAAATAATGCTATTAATATCAATACACACTTGTACTTATGGCATGACATGGTACAAGTAATGATGAAACCGAGAAAAATAAAATAATAAACATTGCCAATGAGCCTAAACCACCAACAAATGAACAATCATCGAACAAATTGAGCAAAATCAATGTCAGGCTAACGGTATCACTATAGGCATAAGACATTTGTTAGATAAAAAACATATGCTGTCTCTGGGTATATAAAAGAAAACGCCGAATAAAAAAATAAAAAAACGACATTGGAAAAATTGCTTGAAACATACGACGAGAGATCATCTCCTAATAATGGGGATGCAATGAAAAAAATCCTTTTTAATTATTGATCGAGCTACCTTACAGCCTGAAAACGTCATATTAAACCAACGTATACCTTACTGAGGTTTTACATTGTAATCACTTCAGGAAAAGGACATATATCGTAATTTTGAGCGTGATTCCAACACTTTACCTTCATCAAATCATACGAATTTTCAAAATGTACCATGCACTGAATCAATTTGTCAAAACATTTCACACCGTGTGGCTCACTGAATGCGAAAAGGAATACCTGGGCTAAACTTGAAATAAAAATCTACCAATTTTGATGACAATTCGAAAATACCAATATATCACATTAGTACTACCAACGCAGATTACGATGAACATATTTCAATTTACGGGGCCAACAAATTCCGTGGCGACCGGCCGTCAAACACCATAGCCACTTTTTATTCCTTGTCCATGAAATTACACAATATGAAAATGAGCACAAATACTATGGCCTCCGCCGTAAGCGACGGTCAAACCACACTGTGACAATCATTGTGATTAGCAACCTGGTACGTAGGTTCCATGACGGGCAGAAGTCTTAGCTACGTCCTAACAACTAGACGCCGACAGCACAAGATCGTGCTCAGTGGAGGAGAAGGACAAGGAAGGGCGACTCCAAGTAAATGGGATAGGGTCTAGGAATAAGAAGAAGTTAAACGAAGATCTAGTTATCATGTAGTTAAAATATTAGTTAATAATATAGGTAAAACGAGTCAAAATGGATTTAAAATATTTAAAATACCGTTTTTGAACTAACAAATCACTATGTAAATTTCTAAGTAAGAAAGTTGATTAATTCTGTAAAAGACTTAAAACTATTTCAGATTTCATTAGTTTTACAGCAAAATTCTACCAAAAAGACGGCAAAAAACTAAATTAATAAAATTTTCTTTAATTTCATTGAAAAACTTGTACAATTTGGAATGTTTTCAATTCATTTGAATGTTTTTAATTCAGTATCCTTCATAATTTCTAAGCTCAATAATCGAAAAGCAATTAAATACGTTTGTCAAAAACTACCTAAATACTCTTATTATCGTACATTATCTAATGTAGTCGCCATGCTTGTACATACATACTTATTTCGATACGCTAATCGGTCATTGAAACCCGGAGCATTATAATGAAGCTCCAAGAAAACGCATTGGCCACATGATTTAGCTGATATATAATTCCACTAATCTCTGGATAAGCAGCTTACTTAAGGCGGTCACATACAAAATTGACAGTCAAATTAAATGCCGGGAATATTAAAATGAACCAACGAGTCTCTAAGCATAGTTTACATAGTGAGAAGATAATAGATACGAATTGAAATTAATGTAATGTCATCTAAATCTAACATCTGGGGGTGTCAACACAACGGGCGAACCCGTCAACCCAGGGAGTTTTATTAATATAAGATCTTTCTATATCCCATGGATAAAACGTCAAGACTTAGCAGACACTTTGCTCGTCTTTCACATGAGATCGGGTGGCCAACGGGTCTTTTCAAGAGTAGCTGACATCAGGTCAGCAACGAACCCCGCCGCTTAGGAAACGTATCAGACCGTTTCTGGACTCTCCCCCTCGCGTCCCCCGTTTTTTTCTTTCTCCGGAGTGCTAAGTCGATTGGCTAACGCCGCGCGATTCGCAACTCGCCCAGCAGCGCCCGAGGTCTTCTCAAAGAGGATCCGATCCCACCGGTCAACGACACAGCCGATACAGGGTTCACAGAGTCCTTTCTAGGTTCGTCTCTCTTCTAGGAGGCTACCGGATGAGAGTTGAACTGACCCGAAGTGCCAAACAGGATATTACCTGTTTAATTGTATGTCCCAAGCGGCACGGAATATTTATTTACTGAGAGTAAAAACAAAATATTGTAAATCGTATATATATATATATATATATATATATATATATATATATATATATATATATATATATATATATATATATATATATATATATATATATATATATATATATATATATATATATATATATATATATATATATATATATATATATATATATATATATATATATATATATATATATATATATATATATATATATATATATATATATATATATACATATATATATACAATATAATAGTTGAAATTTTTATTTTTTCGCTTAATTCGTCTCAATTGAAGGCATCTTGTGTTGCATAAGGATAAGCCCTATTTATGAGATATATGGATGAATAGTGATCGTTAGTCGACTGCAAAAGGACCTTTAAACTTACATTGCACCGTCGAAAGTCGCGCACATCCGTAAGTATATCTCATTCAAACATAAGCATTTCCCAATACAAGCTGGGATTTCCTTCGCTACTTTTTAAGTAGCTTTTACTAATTTTATTTTAAATAAAAACATCATCCTATAAACGGATTTCTTTACAAACCTTATCAAATATAACAATATTATACTGTTTTCTACAATATTTCTTTACAATTTTTTAATATATACAATTTTATATAGGTTTACCCTATTTTGATAACATTATACAATCTTTATTATAAACTCCTCTGCCAGAAATTAAGATTGAAGTTTCTTCTTTCATTTCATTGAGCATATGGAGGTTTTTTTATTTTTATTTCGATTTAATGGCTCGTTGATAACAAACTCAGCCAATTGTATCATATTTTAAATGTTGGTAGCATTCGAAATTTGAATTATTTCGTAATGTCACTTTCATTTGGAAAACGGCTTCGCCGAAGTGATTAATAGTTTAATTTTTTATTTTTTCGCTTAATTCGTCTCAATTGAAGGCATTTTGTGTTCCATAAGGATAAGCCCTATTTATGAGATATATGGATGAATAGTGATCGTTAGTCGACTGCAAAAGGACCTTTAAACTTACATTGCACCGTCGAAAGTCGTGCACATCCGTAAGTATATCTCATTCAAACATAAGCATTTCCCAATACAAGCTGGGATTTCCTTCGCTACTTTTTAAGTAGCTTTTACTAATTTTATTTTAAATAAAAACATCATTATATATATATATATATATATATATATATATATATATATATATATATATATATATATATATATATATATATATATAGCTATATGTAGCTATATATATATATATATGTAGCTTTTACTAATTTTATTTTAAATAAAAACATCATTATATATATATATATATATATATATATATATATATATATATATATATATATATATATATATATATATATATATATATATATATATATATATATATATATATATATATATATATATATATATATATATATATATATATATATATATATATATATATATATATATATATATATATATATATATATATCTGTAAAACTACGTGAAAATATCATTGGTGTATCACGTTATCTAAGGAAAGATATCGTATCTGAGGAAGGCGTATCTAAGGAAAATTAAGCTTTTCTGCCCAATTATTAAAAAATGAAGCTCATGATGGATCGGACCGCGCATTTTTCAATCGAAGGCAATGGGAATCACTATCACAGCCGGATAAATAGATCCACTCTTTCAGTCGCAGAAGCTCGGCTTATTTCGTGTAATGTAAAATAAATTGGTGAATGATTATAGTCCAATGATTGTCATTCTGAATGCAAAATTAAGACACGCTCGTAATGAGATAAAGCACCACCAGCTCACCATCATTGTGATATTATAATAGAATAAATCCATCTAGTCCATTTTATTTTATCATTGTTATTTTATCATCTCATTATTCATCCATCATCGTTTGACAGCTCCACGAGATAGATGCACTCTATTATTTAGCATGCGCTGTCCAACTTGAAGTGCTGCTTTATAATCGAGTAAAGTCCTGCATCTATATTCATACCCTATTACGAAAACTCTCGCGATCGAATCACTATCGCAATTGCTCCATCCGGTATTATGAAACTTCCGTTTTGCCCCTATCGAAGAATAGGTGAACTTTTCTCTCTCTCTTCCGGTGGGAGTTGCTGCGATTCGTTATTTCGTATTATCAACTCACACAACTCACAACATTTGTAAGTTTATCAGTTGTTACATACTGGCAACACTGTGTAATATGTTACATACTGGCAACACGGTGTGATGGGACAGGACAGGCGGGTAGGGGATTTGGGGTGAACATTACCTACATGAGATTGTGTTCTGTATTAACTCATTATTGAATAAACTATTATTGAATAAACTATTATTGAATAAACTATGATGCGAATAAAACTGTGGATCACAACAGTGGCGACGAGGATTGAACGAATTCACGCGATCTAAGCAAAAAATCGAAAGTTTTTTTCCGTGTGTCAAAAATAACATAACCTTGCAACATGGACAAATCAGTGCAGGAATTGGTGAAGCTGATGAAGCAACAAGCTGAACAAGCTGACGAACGAGCTGCTGCTGACCGAGAACTGGTTTCACGACTTATGCAACAAAATCAGAAAATCCTAGAACAACTTCATGTACAAGCAGCCTCCGCCGCAGGTCAAGCACATACCGCAGATCCAATTGCAGCTCCCGTTTTCCAAGCAACATCACTCTACAAGACCTTGGCTGGCCGCATGACAACATTTGAATTCTCACCAGATAATAACCTCACTTTCGACCGCTGGTATGCAAGATACAAATCAATATTTGTCGAAGACGCTGCAATGATGACCGCTACACAGAAGATCAGCTTACTCACAGAAAGGCTCACCAATTCGGACTACCAGACCTTCGCTGACAGAATCCTACCCGCCACACAACAAACAATTACATTCGAACGTGCGGTGGAGGTACTCAAACAGCTTTTCGGCCGCAGAGAGTCTCAATTCGCACTCCGTTATAAGTGCTTGCGCGTCGAGAAAGAGTCAGGTGAAGGCTACGACCTGTACACGAATCGAGTCAACACCAGATGCGAGAAGTTCGACTTTGCCAACTGCACCGCTGAGGACTTCAAAGTGCTTATCTTCACGACCGGTCTCAACAATGTAGAAGATTCTCGTGTGCTTGAGAATCTGTTGACGAAGCTTGACGACATCGAATTAAGCCGCGCGGCAGCTGCAGACCCGAATACCATTCCTAAGCTCGATCTCAATGACGTCTGCAATGTGGCGAAGCGCTTATCAAGCTTGAAAATAGAGAAAGCCATGATTCAGCAACCGGAGGCAGCCATCAAGAGCGAGATCCTCCTCACACAGCAGCGCCCACAGCAGCGCCCGCAACAGCGTCTGCAACAGACAACCAGCGCTCAAAACTCTCGACAACCAAAGAAACAAGTTTCGCAGGCTCGTGACGACTTGGCAGTCCCATCAAATCCTTGTTACTTCTGCGGAGATCTTCACTGGCACCGAGACTGCCCCTACAGACAAACGGAATGCGCTACATGCAAGGTGAAAGGACACAAGGCAGGCTTTTGTGCATCAGCATTTGAGTTCCTCAGGAGATTCCGTCTGAGACCAAACCGCTTTAACCGCCGGGACGAGCGTCGTCAGAGTCTCGCGATCACATCAGCATCCATCGGTGCACGAAAGTTCGTCGAACCGGCCATCGGCAACATTAAGCTACGACTTCAACTCGATTCAGGTTCCGACTGGACCATCATCTCCGAAGCAAACTGGAAGAAAATTGGCTCACCAAAGTTATCCGACTGCGAAGAACAAGCTTACAGCGCTTCGGGAGACCAGATTGAGATGCTCGGCAAGTTCTCAGCTCGCTTAAGACTTCACGATCGTGAAGACAAAGGTCCCTGCTACGTCGCAAGAGAACTCAACGTCCTCGGCAGCGACTGGATGGATGCACTTGATCTCTGGAACATTCCTATTGCCAGCATCTGCAATAACATCACAACGGAGACACCATCGCAGCTCGAGCAGGAAGTTCAACGAAATTTCCCAAGCCTTTTCAATAACACGCTAGGACTCTGCACTATCAAAGCATCACTTACTCTCATCCCAGATGCAAAGCCAATCTACCGCAAGAGCCGACCAGTTCCGTTCGCAGCAGCCGAGGTCATTGAAGCAGAGTTGAAGCGCTTACAACTCCTGGGTGTCATCAGTCCAGTCAAGAACTCTGCTTACGCCGCTCCAATCGTCGCCGTCAAGAAGAAGGATGGACGTGTCCGTGTTTGCGCTGATTACTCCACCGGACTCAACGATTCCCTCGAACCTGAGCAATATCCGCTGCCAACGCCTGATGAAATCTTCGCTCAGCTGTCACCGTACAAGAAATTCAGCAAAATCGACCTCTCAGACGCATTCCTTCAGGTCGAGCTGGATGACGAATCAAAGAAGCTAATGACGATCAACACTCATTGCGGACTCTATCAGGTAAATCGCCTACAACCAGGAGTCAAGCCAGCACCGGCAATTTTCCAAAAACTTGTCAGCAACATGATGAGCGGAGCTAAGGGCATCTTCCCGTTCATCGACGACTTCATTGTGGGAGGAACTGATGAAGATGACCACCGCAAAAATCTCTTCGAGGCATTGACTCGCATTCAACAACACGGTTTCCACCTCAGACTCGAGAAGTGCTCTTTTGGCCAGCAGCAGCTCGAGTTCCTTGGACACATCATCAGCGCTGACGGCATCAAACCGAGTCCTGACAAACTTGCAACACTTCAGAACATCCCGGCTCCAACAAACGTCGCGCAACTTCAATCTTTTCTTGGCGCCGTAACTTGGTACAGCAAGTTCATCCCGCATATCAAAGGTCTCCGAGGCCCATTGGACGAACTGTTGCAAGATGACATCGACTTCAATTGGCAAGAAAAGCACCAGCAGGCATTCGAGCAGCTCAAGAAAATTCTTGCATCCGACTTGGCACTCACTCACTACGATCCTACCAAGAAGCTCATTGTCGCAGCCGACGCTTCCAGCTACGGAATGGGAGCCGTCCTTCTCCACGAGATGCCAGATAAAAAGATGAAGCCGGTGATGCATGCAGCTCGTGCATTCTCAGCTGCCGAGAAGAACTACCCGCAGATACAACGTGAAGCCCTCGCACTCACATTTGCACTTCAAAAGTTCCACCGCTACGTATACGGACGCAAGTTCGAGCTCCAGACTGATCATCAGCCTCTGCTCGCAATCTTCGGCAACAAGAAAGGCATTCCCGTGCATACAGCAAGTCGTCTCCAACGCTATGCCTTAATTCTGCTCGCATACGACTTCAACATTCGCTACATCAACACAAAGAGTTTCGCTTACGCAGACTTCATCTCGAGACTCATCAGCAAGCACGAGAAGCCTGAAGAAGAAATCGTCATTGGAAGTACGAAGGTGAACATAAAAGCGGTGAAATCCCATTCATACGCACCTGATAGCTCCATTTTCATTGCTCGAGTCATCGCCGAGAGCACAGCCGGATGTTTCGCAATCGACACTGTCAAGAAGCTCCCCATCACCTTTGAAGCCATTCAGCATGAAACCAGCCGCGACGAATCACTTCAAAAAATTGCCACGTACATCGAGAATGGCTGGCCTAGTAAACGTCGAAACATCGTTGATGACGAAGCCGCTGAGTATTTCGGACGACACGATTCGCTCATTCTCATAAATGGCTGCATTTTCTTCGGCGACCGAATCGTAATTCCAAAGCGCTATCGAAAGGAAATTCTTAAGGAGCTTCATCAAGGCCATCCAGGAATCGAACGAATGAAGCTTCTCGCTCGACAGAAGGTTTCATGGCCATCACTCGACGCTGAAATCGAAGGAACCGTCCGAAGCTGTGAAAGTTGCGCAACAAACTCGTTAACACTGACAAAGGTTCCTCTGCAGTCATGGCCAGTTTCCGCATCACCATGGTCCCGAATCCACATCGACTTCGCAGGTCCCATCGACAACTTTTGGTATCTCATAATCATTGACGCTTTTTCGAAGTGGCCGGAAGTCTTTAAGATGACAAGCACGACCTCGCAGCAAACAACCGACCGATTGGAAGAAGCTTTCGCTCGTCACGGCATTTGCGACACGATTGTGTCAGACAATGGACCTCAGTTCACGTCCGATCACTTCCAGCAGTTTTGCAAGCTCAAAGGAATCGAGCACATTACCACGGCACCTTATCACCCACAATCCAACGGACAGGCAGAACGATTCGTCCAGACGCTCAAGCAAGGACTCAAAAAGCTCACAGGCGAAGGCAACTCCAACGAGATTCTGCGCAAATTCCTCGCAACATATCGCTCAACGCCATCATACAATCTGGGAAACAAATCACCTCATGAACTGATGACTAAACGGCCAATGAAGACGAGACTGGACCTTCTCAAGCCCACAACGACAGCACCAGGTGAGCGAAACGTCAAGATGGAACGGCAGTTCAATTCTCACCATGGCGCTAAGCAACGAAGCTACGAAATTGGTGACAAGGTCTTCATAAAGCGTTTTTCCAATATCAATAAGTGGCGCTGGGTTGAAGGAGAAATTTTGCGCAAGTGCGGGTCCGTCGATTACATAGTGAAAACTGAAGATAGAGAAGTCAAAGCCCACGCAAATCAACTCAAGAAACGCTTCACATTCCTCGACGCTGAAAACCTTTTGCTTGAAGCCTTTGACATTCAGATTCTGCCGCATCAAGTTGCGGAACCAGAAGTCATCGCCGAAGAAGAACCTGAAGACACCGAATCAGAAGACGAAGTTCCAGCACCTCAGCAGATTCCACGTCGAACACAACGAGCTACAGCTGGTGTTCCTCCAGCCCATCTCCGAGACTACATCCGTGTGATCCATAAATCAACACAGCTTCTCTCACAGTAGCTTTTTCCTCCTTTATTGTAAATTAACGTAGAATCTTTAACTAAACCGGGGAGAGATGTTACATACTGGCAACACTGTGTAATATGTTACATACTGGCAACACGGTGTGATGGGACAGGACAGGCGGGTAGGGGATTTGGGGTGAACATTACCTACATGAGATTGTGTTCTGTATTAACTCATTATTGAATAAACTATTATTGAATAAACTATTATTGAATAAACTATGATGCGAATAAAACTGTGGATCACAACATCAGTCATCAGCGTATTTTGAATTTATCTATTCTGTTTCACTCTAGATCAAAGTTTCGTGATTGGATGCCATACATGGCATGCTTATTCGGTTATACATGCATGCATTTTTATATAAAAAAACCAGTACTTCTCTATCCTTTCAAACAGAGCATTTCACTTCCTTGATGAATTAAACGCATTGTTGTAACTTCAACCCATTTAGACCTGAAACTCATTTTTCCTAAAAATAATAAAAAAAATAATTTAATTAGATAAAAATAAAATCTCCAAGTATGAAAAAAAATATTAAAAAAAATATTCGTTTATTGGGGGGGCCAGGAATAAGCCGTATCACATGTGATACAGTAGGCTTATACGGGAACAAAACCTATCATTAGGTGAAAAATATTTTATTTGCAATGAAAATTATTTTACTGGATATACGTATATAAATCTAAAAGAAAATTCATACGATAAATTTGAATACAATATACACTATTTTTTGGTATGATATGCAACAAAACATCACATGGTGAAAATGACATTGAAAATGTTGACCATACAAAATTTTTAGGTATCCATTTAGACAGTAAACTCCAATGGTCAACTCATTTGGATGAATTGAGCGGAAAATTAGGTAGTGCCACGTTTGCTATTAAAAAAATTAAAATGTTGTGCGGCTTTGAAGCCGCAAAGTCTGTATACTTTGCATATTTCCATTCCTTACTAAGTTATGGTCTCATGTTTTGAGGAATGGCGGCAAATTCGGTAAGAATCTTTAGACTTCAAAAAAGAGCGATTCGCAATTTATTTACCATATCATCGCTAACATCTTGCAGGCCGTATTTCGTTGAATCTGGTATCATGACAATGTATGCCGCTTATATATACCAGGGTGTTATGTACGCACGAAAAAATATCAGCACCACTCCAACAAATTCGGATGTTCATTCGCACAACACGCGAAACAAACAAGACTTGCGTCCTTGCAAAGTGCGACTAAGTAAGGTTAGAAATAGTTTCCTGTATCAGTCCAATATATTTTATAACAAGATTCCATTGTGCGTCAGGGGTCTTGGAGACGTTCAATTTAAGAGCAAGGTCCATGATATGCTTATTAAGAACCCAATATATTCTGTTAAGGACTTTGAGAATATTGATTTTGCTAATCTTCCATAATTATTTATATTACAATCTTTTCTTTTTTTTCTTTTTTATTTTCTAATTTTGATTATTTACATTACTAAATACAAGCATTGATTATCAAAGATGGATTATATTATAAAAAAAATATATTGACCATTTCTATTGCGACATTGTTATTGATTTAATTTTATATTTTTTATAATCCTAATTTTACTGTTTTATAACCGACTCTTCATTTTTATATTTTGACTATCTGCAGTATTTAAGCAGTTCCAATTATTTTAAAAAGATCTTAAATCTTTATTTTAAATTGAAATATTAATTGTTTTACAATTAAAAAATAATAGTCGATATTTAAAAAAATATATATTATACCACATAAGGTATAATACCAGTTACTCAACTTGACTATACCAAGAGTAGGGATTCCTACCAACTGGCTTATTTAAAAAAAAAAACACTTGATGCATCTTGCAGGGCTATCTTTATGGCATACTCCACATCGAGTGCGTTTGCCAGTTGGCTGCTTGGTCACAAAGTGGCCTATGTCATCAAATCTTGAATCCATCGTAATAGAAGATGGTCGACTTGGACCAGGTTCAGTAAGCAGCATCACTAATACGATAATCATAACAGCCTCTGTCTTTCTTTTTCATTTCCTTAACATCTGGCAATGGGCACTTACCAACTCTATTTTCTCGAATGATCCCTGTCATGCGATACTTTCTTTTTGTTAGCTCAGCAGCTAAAGGCAACCCAGTAAAGACATTATTTATAAAGAAATGATAATTTTGACCAAGAAGACGTTTGAGTAATTTATCGGCATAAGTCAAAACGACGCTGGCACCGAGTCTTAATTCCGAATACTTTGAGATCAAAATTGTAGTAGCTCATTGATAAGGTTCGAACCATGCGATGAAGCCACTTTAGGTTGCACCTACCCAAAGCTTGAATCCATATCTCATTGGTTTGCCGCGTATAAATTGCTTACAACCATGTCATCCAAAATATGGCACCATCGCCTCATCAACGCCGTGATTTTCTATATGAGGATAATGTGCAAGAAACATTTCAGATATTTTTTCCAACAGTGGCCGCACTTTCGCAAATTTGTCAGACTTGTTTATAAGTGATAGTTATCTGCACAATGTAAGTTTGTAAATATGGTAGAAAATGTATCTCAAGAGATACATTTGCTTTATCAAGATAAAGCACTAGCAATGAGCGTTTTTCCAGTACATTCTTCTCCTATTCACTTGACTATAACCAATCACTAATAAAACACCAATAACACATTTCATTTCCACCATTTTGATGTTAGCGAGTAAGTTTTTTCTACTGAGATATTTATTAGTTTCGGTGGTAAAAAGATCGAAAATCTCTTCCGTAAAAAATAAAGAAAACCAATCAGTCGGAGTATTTTCTTGAGTTATATGGTATATTGGTTTCCAAGTGGAACTCATTTCATTATAGTCCTTCTTCTGCCAATTATATTTTTTTACCATTTTATGAAGTGGTTCGCTTGTCTCTGCCCCATCATCGACACATTCGTTAACATCAATTGCTTGTTGGAATTCTGCATCTGCTCTGAGTAAAGTTGGAGGTAGGTTATTGATTTCAACATTATCCTGATCTCCCGAGTCCTCGTCAGTCAAATCTGCATAAGCATCTGCTGGTGGAAGAATATCACTTTCGCAGTGTGTGTTTTCTCCTCTTTCTCCTCTAACAGCGTGACAATTTTATTCAAAGACAACGCCCTAAAACAAAAAAGGGAATAATTAGATGTGCATAAACCTACTGTATCAAATATGATACATCAGATTTCGAGTAAAAAAATACACATAAATATAAATAATAATCAAAATATTATCTTCATATTTTATTCTTTGATACATACACTACTTATAAAAAGAACAACACTAAGTTATTTTATAGATAATTATGAATTTTACCTGTTTGAAGACGTCTTGGAACAAGGATTATAAAATCACGGACAAAACTATGGACTATCGCGGTTGTTTGACATTATAAATAGGACAGAAAACGAATTTACCGCGTGAAATTTGTAGGACCCGACGTTTCGGTGACGTTGCAGCCGCCGTTGTCTAGGGTCTACCCTAGACAACGGCGGCTGCAACGTCACCGAAACGTCGGGTCCTACAAATTTCACGCGGTAAATTCGTTTTCTGTCCTATTTATAAAACTATGGACGTCTGCACTGTACAAAAATAGAAATAGGAATGAAAGATATTTATTTGGATCACTCCTACCTTGCACTTGACACCCAGACATAAACCAAAAAACATAAACCTAAACATAAACATAAACATAAACCAAAAAACGGTTGCGGGTACTTCAGAATAATTTATTGCTTTTGCTGTATCATATATGACACGGTATGAAACAGTTTTCTGCATTTATTTTTCCCCGACTTTTCTTTCGCGATATTGCGTAGGTACATATTCAGTGCAGAAAAATATCAGAGTTATTTTCCTTTGACCTACTATTGATATCATTTACCTCCGAATTCATCCGACCATCTTTCACTTAGATGCCTTTTATTAATGGCTGCGCAAATAATATTTTATACAAGCTTTGTAGATGCTTCAACAACAAAAACGTCAGTTTAAATGCATCTAAAAGTAATATCGTATATTGTTCAAATACCCAAAATCAAAATTGTGAGCCACAAGTAAATTTAACAATAAATAATATTGCGATTCCTCAAACAGCACGTGTCAGATTCTAGGTGTGGACGTCGATGAACATTTAAAGTAAACTTTCCACTATGAGAATCTCGAGAACATATTAAGTCGGGCATGTTATGCATTACGGATCATAAGAAAAACGTTAAGTGAAGTCCAGACTCTAAATGTCTATTTTAAATGTATTCTAAGTTACGCTATTTTTACGAGCGCCACAGGGAACCCTTTTTCGAATTGCAAAGGGCAATACGTATCATAGCAAATTTGAAACGAGACGAATTTAGCTGAACCGCTTACAAGCAGCTAAAGTATCTTAAATTAACATCATTGTACTTTTTGATTTTTTAATAAATTCTTTTTACAAACAAAGGGAAGAACCAGTAAAAATTTCAGTTATACATGTATAGCTGAGTAAAATAGAAAAACATAATTAATAATGCCAAATTTAAAGTAACGAGGCCATGTAATGAAAACTCTGGTAGATTTAAAAAAATATATTTTACTTTATATCTTATACTTATACTTACTTTTATATCTTAAAGATGACTTATTTTCAAGAAATCATTAAAACCTTCCTTATTTAATACTTTTCAAGAGTTTATACATTTTGACACGGGCGATATTATCAAACAACTACAAAGAATATACGTAAAATTAATAAATCACGTCGAAACGTTAATGTTAAAACAAGGTATCTTATACTTTCCTGCGATACTGCGATAAGTCCGCCATTGCTGCATAAATTCACATATTCGAACACCCAGATGTTCCTTTAATATCGAAAATATATAGAAATTACTAGGGGAAGATCTAGTAAAATAATGAAGAATGTACGAGACTTCAAAGCCAGCTTTTTTAATGGTAGTCATCGCATCTCTGGGCTTGTGTGCTAGGGCGTTATCTCGGTGAAAGAAAACAATTTTAGCGAGTAGGTATAACTTTTCGTTTTACACTTTTTAGTCTCATTATTTTTTTTGTTTAGCATATACAGCCCCCGTTATAGTAGCTTCATGATCAAGGACCAAGAGAGACCATGATCTTACCGGCAGATGGAGTGGCCTTGAATTTCGTAGGAGTTGGATTTCCAATGTACTGTTGGTCGGCCATGAACTGTTGTTTTGTTCCAGGATCGTAATTGAAAAGCCATTCGTCGTCCATAGTTATGAATCTAGCCAAAAAACGGTTAGCATTCTGTTGTAAAAATTGCAAAGAGCGTTGCGAAATCTTCAGTCTAGTTTTTTTCGGCGCGTCCATAAGAATTCTAGTTATCCAGCGTGAGGACGCCTTTTCCGAAATCATTACTTCCTTAGCAATAAAACGAACCATGAGACGAGATCTGCCAAACGAATTTTCCTCATTTTTTCCGACCATTTCTTCAGCGACTGCCGTCGTAGGGCAACCAAGCGAGGATCATGGTTAGTTGAAATTCTGCCATGCCTAAACTCAGGACACCAACATCAACCCCTATATATCTTTTGAGGGAATAACTGCAATATAGGAACCTCTCTCCAAAAAAAATAAAAATATATACTAATAGATTGTTTCATTTTAATGCTAAATCTGGAAGAAAATTGTGTCGGTCGCTATAAATAAGCGAGATATAGGCGTTCAAAGTTTAAATTTTATAAGTTTAAAAACAGGCCAAAATAAAAAATAAAAAAATTACCACACTATATTCACTACGCTGATTCCGAATATTTCATAATCTTAATTTGATATCAATAAATAAGCGAGATATAGGCGTTCAAACTTTTCATTAATGTCAAGAAAGTTGCGGCCAATTTGTTTGTACATTCCGTGTGGGACACATTCGAGTATGATGACAGAAGATATCCTGAAATGTCGTTTGTTTCAGGTTACCTTAAGTCATCAATACACAATTTCGTAAAAACTTCGAAAATTGTCCAATTGTTTTAGATGATCGCAAACACATGGCAATATTATCAGCGCCGCAGGCAAAAATTTGCGGTGATATTCCCATATTTAGGAATTTTCTATTGTTTCAGGATACCCTTTGTTATCAAAACGCAGTCATTAAAAAAAACCTCGAAAATAGTCTGATTTTTTAAAATATCGTAGACATGTTTTTTAACGAGCATACCATCATTTTTGTAATATCGCGAATTGTTATCGATATTAGAGAACTCGCGATATATCGACTATTGTCCGACACTACTCCTGAAACAATATGGCCGATTTGTTGACGACTAGTATGCAAACTTCGAATGCCTATATCTCGCTTATTTATTGAGAGCAACAAAAGATTATTCGGAATCTGCGTGGTGAATATAGTCCGGTGACGTTTAAAAATCAACGATCCAGGAGAGGTTCCTATACTGCAGTTATACCTTACGTTTTTTTCCATTTTCGCCAACAAGCGTCGACAAGATGCAAACAAAAGACAATTACATATTTTTTTAGATACTGTTTTTAATATTTATTGATATTTTATGAGACATTGTATTACTTTTTGACTTTGATATTAATTATTATACTAATATGGATTATTATTATTACATATCTTTACGAGTTAATTATTATATGGTTTTTTATTTGTGAGTTAAATTTTGCGATACAGTGCTGATGAAAAAAGATAAAAGAAAAGAAAAAAAATCACTATACTTAAAAATAAAAATATAAAAAATATATGTACCTAAAAACTATTACTAGTGTATTGTTAGATAATGAGTAATTGAATAATTCAGATTTTATGTAACATTTGCAGTTCAACTCAGTTCAATATCCGCAATGTTAACTTTAATTATATTTTAGATGTACGATGTGATTTCATGGGTAGATGCTATCCATTTTTACATAATATGTATATAATTAAATAATTATTTGGGAGACCAATTAATTATTCTATTTTATTATATGTAATTCTATTATATGTAATGTAACTTCCGCTCTTTATTAATGGGTTAGTGTAGACTCGGATCTACGGTGGGGGGGGGGGGGCAAACCGGGGTGCTTGCCCCGGGCGGCAATTATATAGGTCGAGTACCTATATAATTGACATACCGGTCGAATGTCAAGCGACGGTCGGTATGTATGTGGTGTTGGAGTAATTTGCGTTGCTTATCTTTGTTAACTACTGCTTTTTCAAACGTGTCACTATAATTTTTCATTTACTCCTTGAATATTTTAGCAGTTCAAATTAATTTTAATAGATTTTTTTATTACAAATTTATTTAGGTTAGGTATTTATTGTTTTTACATTTTTTTTAAATAGTCAATCTGTACAAAGATGAATTATACTACTGGGCGGGGCAAAAGTAAAGCAACTCAAAGTTTATATAGCTAGCAAAAAAAAGGGAATTAAGAATCGCGAAAGTGATCCTTGGTCCATGGTTCCTCTTCTTCGAAATGAAAGTGGGCGGAACGCCAGTACACGATTTTTTTCTGTGGAAGTTTATGTATCGAAAGATGCTCAAAGTTCATCGGATTTTCGATGTCGGTGTTTATTTTAGCACGAATTCTTGAGCGCGGTTCAAATTGAATTTTAAACCAAATTTCCGGGAGTACCGGTACCTACCAAACAACTTAACAATCAATGTGGAAAATGGGAATAAGGAAAAACTTATGGTTAATCGAAGTGACGCTTTGGCCAAGAGGAGAGTGTCGTCATTTTTAACATTTATTGTAACTTTTTTTGTACTTGTGTGTGTTTCGAGACAAACAAAATGTTTTTGAATTTATGACGAACTGGGTTGCGTGACTTTTGCCTCATCCGGTATTACTACACATAATGAAATAAAATCAATTTTACTACACCAAGAGTTGGTATTCCTACCAACCGGTTTACAACAAAACTGATGCCTGCCTAAACCATGAGATTTGATTATCTGCTGGAATTGTATTATAGCTTTGGGTTAGTATTGTGGGTCTCAAGCTTTGAATTTGTATTGTATGTGGGTCTCAGCTTTGAATTAGTATTGTGGGTCTCAAGCTTCGAAATAGTATTGTGGTTCTTTGGATAGCTTTAAATAAGTATTGTGGGTCTCAGATTTGAACTAGTATGGTTGGTCTCAAGCTTTAAATTAGTCTTGTGTATCTCAAGCTTTGAATTAGTATTGTGGGTCTCAAGCTTTTAATTAGTATTGTTGTTCTCAAAGTTTTAATTAGTATTGTGGGTCTCAAGCTATTAATTCGTATTGTAGGTATCAATCTTTGAAATAGTATTGTGGGTCTCAAGCAGAGACAAATCTTTGAAATGTAAGGTTTGATCAGAAAAAAAAATCGTGGAAATTCTTAGTAGAAAACTTTCTTTCGTAGATATTATAGAATATGATTTCCAAGCTAGAAAAATAGAAAGTTTTCAACCAAATGCGCCATACGATTATATTGTAGTCTGATCAAAGCCCCAGATCGATGACCTATAATTATTTTCTAGCTTTTAGTACATCATCAATTGTATAATAAAACCGTTCAATTAAAAAACCTTTTTTTTAAACTTTTTTTTTACTTCAATATATGTATGTTTATCTGTAGGTATAGTTCAAATGCTGGAGCTTTGTACAGATGTGTAGTTTCAATGACAGTACAAAATTATATCGTGGACATATTAAAATATATACAGAGTATATACGGGAAATGTTTGATATCATGAAAGGGGTTATTTTTGGGTTCTGGACGAAGGATGCATTTTTTTAAGCATTTCAGATAGACATTTGAAAAAACTACAGGTCATCCCTATAGTTCGAGATATTTAAATTTCAACTCGATAACAAATGATAACCGATTATGATTTACAAAAGCTTAAAATAGAAGTAACAGCTTTGCCTCAAAAAGTTTTTTATATATTTTATCATCAATACTAATAATTAATATGTAAGGGATCGTCAAGGAGTAAGTTATGTATATTGTTTTAAGAGAAACCACGTTTATAGGCTCCATGCATAACACTAAAACTAAATCGACGATTTTTAGAAATCTTTTCTGTATGTATGTGGGTATGTTCCTCCATAACTCTTAAACCTGTTATCCGAATTCGATGAATCTTAGTACACGCACATTTAGTTATACGGGACACATGATAGGCTACTTAATATTTGGTTTCGTTTGCGCGAAGATATGGCTCTCATACAAAATGACATGTTTTTCGCTCAGCGGCGGCGCGCGCTGCGTCGACGCCCACGCCGGTCGGCGGTCGTCCCTATAAATAGCGCACCGAGCGTTCGCGCTCGCCTTATATCTGATACCCCAAATAAATGTAAATCGCGTGTCTTATTAAAATAAAAGCACTGGTACCCATTAATATATCAAATGCTAAAAGACTATGACTAACTTATTGTTGCATTTGTTGTTTTCACTTATAACCATAGCAGTCATTCGAGCCCGGGTTTTAGATTACTCAATTAAATTTTAAATGGGATCTAAAGCTATGCTAAGTTTCGTGATACTGCTATGTTGTATTCGAGAGTATTGTGCATTGGCGTTTTGTATGAAGTACCACTTATCGGAGTCATTCAAGCCCCGATTTTGTATTTCCCTTTAAAATTTTAAACCCCTGATAATGATATTATATCTTTCAATAAACCTTAAAATCATAATAACAATTGTACTAAACATTTTCTCCAAAACTACACAACCGGCAACCTGTACCTGTGATCTAACGCTATAATGTTTCGCTATATGAAGGACCATCCCTTTACCGCCTGGAGTAGGAACAACACAAAATTATTGTAAGTTGGATATACATGAATTCACCGCGTGATTTTTGTAGCATCCGACGTTTCGGCGATGTTGCAACCGCCTTTGTCCAGGGTAGAGTGAACAACGGCGGTTGCAACATTGCCGAAACGTCAGGGCAGTCATCTGCTTGAAGACGATACTAACTGGGACTACACACTGCTAGAAGCTTGCGATAGTGATAAAGCCGCTAAACTGCGCCAAATTTTTGCAGTGTTGTTCGTCTTCGGTAATTTGTCGAATCCATCTGATGTGTGGGAGAAGTACCTTGATAACTTCTGCGAAGATATCGCGAGGGAGCTTAGGAGACATACACGTGATTGAAATGTGGAGAATCACAGACGCCAACATAGAAAATCGTGGTCTGTTACAACTCGTCATCTCTATTAGCGGAAATCTGGACGAGTCAATATGGACTTCCGTCTCCGCGGGCGAGGAACGATACGACAATAAACAATAAGTATGCCGCTGAAACTAGGTACAGCACCGCAGATATGAGTAATTTCATCCAAGAAAATTAGCCGAAACTAACCGTGGAACAAATTGAAACATGCAATAGGGTCATAAATAGCGTTAAATCGAAGTTCGGTGAAATATAATTCATTGACGCCCCGAAATGTTCAGAAAAGACTTTCCTTATAAAACTTATCTTGGCAAATATTCGAAAAGATGGCGACATAGCTCTCGCGGCAGCATCTTCGGAGATAGCGGCAACATTACTGCCCAGAGGCAAGACGGTTCATTCGATGTTTAAAATGCCAATAGATCTCGACCGCACCGAGAATCCTGTTTCCGGCACTCAAAAAACATTGAAAAAGCAAAAGTCTTGCGAGACTGCACTCTCATCGTGAGGGACGAGTGCACGATGGCAAACAAAAAAGCAGTGGAGCCTGTTGAACGCACGCTACATCAGAAACAATAACATGAATTATGGGTGGGGTCACATTTTTCTTTTCTGGTGACCTCCGTCAGACTCCTTCTGTCATCACCCGAGGTAAACGTCTGTCTCGAGCGACCCTGCTCTCGTCTCATGTAAAAAGAAACTCTCACTTGGCACCAATATGAGAGCTCAACTCGGAAAAATTCGCTGGCGCGAGAGTTTTTCGACTTGCTGTCGAAGATAGGAAACGGTACACGGACTGAAGTGGACTGCGAAATTTAACTTCCAATATTACTATGCAAAATACTTCCTTCGGTCAATGAGCTAATCGACCAAGTACACCCTGACATCAAAAAATCTGTCGAGCAAGGAAGACTCTTGGATGTGCGAAAGAGTTATTCTCACTACTAAAAACGATCAAGCTGCTGCTATTAATAAAACAGTTTTAAGTATGTTTGAGGCCCCCGAAATGGTGTTCAAATCCATTAATAGGGTTGCCAATGATGATGCCGCGACAAACTACCTGATTCTGTTTCTCAACTCTCTGAATGCTCCGAAACTTCCGGTACACTCGATAACGTTAAAAGTTGGCGGGCGTAGTAATTTTTCTGCGAAATCTGAGCGCCCCAACCTATGCAACGGGACGAGGCTGCTGGTAAATTCGTTACAGAGAAACGTAATAGAGACGAGCATACTGACAGGTTGCGGCCGCGGAGAGATGGTATTCATCCCGCGTATCTCTCTCATCCCCAATATCTACCCGTTCGAATTCAAGCGTGTGCAGTAGCCCGTGAGCATCTATTTCGCAATGACTATCAACAAGTCAGAGGTACAGACGCTCCACTTTGCAGGTGTCAATGTGCGTACGAGCTGCTTCTCCCATGGACAACTATATGGTGCTTGCTCCAGGGTGAGCAGCAGTAATGATATTTACACATGCGCTCCCCATAATATAACAAGTAAAATTGTTTACAAAGAAGCATTACGGTAGCATGCGTACTGGTCAGCACGATAACGCAGCTCAATGACGAGACGATGAAATAATAGTAAGAAATCAGGTAGCGGCACTTACCAAAATACCAAATTTTGTTATTCACTACATTCGCCGGTAGACTAACATCCCTTCATTGACCTATAGGCCCATAAAAACCTGATAACAATCGAATACTACAATCGAAATTCACGAGGACGTAGTCGTGGGCACATCTAGTTATTAATGTTACGGTATTTTATTGAATATCATAATATTAACTCAACTTACTACCGTTAATATGTTGTTAACATATATTGATCTAAGTATTATATAAAGTGCACAATATATGCTAGTATCCTCTCACTTACGTCCACATTCTATCCTTATCTTTGTTATTAGCATACTGTTATAACGAGTTATATAGCATGCTAAATCGCTTCCGAAAACCCACAAGACGCCTTGTCTATTTATCGCGGAGGCAGGAGACGGCAGCGTTAAAGGCAATTTCATCGCTTCGATATTAAATCAGAAGGTAACTTAAATCAAATGATAAATAAAGGTAAATAAACTCCAGCCGAGACTCCATCGCGACGGGAACAGTTTGATGTATTAATATATTATACAAAAATCATAATATATATATATATATATATATATATATATATATATATATATATATATATATATATATATATATATATATATATATATATATATATATATATATATATATATATATATATATATATATATATATGATAGTTTTGTGTATATATTCTTTTTAGAATTGATCAATAAGATGATTATAAAGTAAATAATTATAAAAGCCACTTACATCGTGACGAAGGATTCCCTTGATCGGATTCGGGAATGCTTTAGGTGTTAACGAGAATGATGAATGCCTCTCACTTGCGGAAAGAGGAGTAGGTTTAAGTTGGGCCCATTTTTCAACTAGTAATTATAATAATTACTAGTTGAAAAATGGGCCCAACTTAAACCTACTCCTCTTTCCGCAAGTGAGAGGCATTCATCATTCTCGTTAACACCTAAAGCATTCCCGAATCCGATCAAGGGAATCCTTCGTCACGATGTAAGTGGCTTTTATAATTATTTACTTTATAATCATCTTATTGATCAATTCTATATATATATATATATATATATATATATATATATATATATATATATATATATATATATATATATATATATATATATATATATATATATATATATATATATATATATATATATATATATATATATATATATATATATATATATATATATATATATATATAATATTTGATTGTAAATGTGTAAATTATTATTTTTTCAAATTGAAATTATGTTTATTACTAAATAAATGAAATGATAAAATAATGAAAGGGCACTTATCTGATCTGTGGTGACCAGGAGTGACTCCACGCCTTATTCTTCTCTTCCTTCAGCGCTTGCTAGGTGTTTCCTGCTGTGGTATTGGAACCTGATCAAAATAGCAGCGGCAACACAACAATGCGAGACGAGAATGAATGCTGGAAAATAATAGGCGATTAGTGTTTCTTAAATATTAATGATTGTTATAAAATGTATATCAATATTTCGGCTCAGCCGTCGTCAAGATATGTGACATTTCTGAAATCGAACAATTCGTTGAAAATTTAATTTCAAGGAATCGAACAAAAAGAAATGGATTAATAATATTTTACACGATTTAGTTAAGGTACCATAACCAACCGTGCAAAACGTTATTTTAAATGAATGATTATAAATTAAAATAAAAAGCATTTGATGATTATGATAATATGATAAACCTTATTAATTTTGCCTATTGAGACCGGAACCTTTGCAAGCGCCTAAAATATAAATATAAGCTAATTCCCAAGATTTGACGTCCCTTTCTTTTGCATTATCCAGGCATTTTATTATTTTAACTTTAAAACATTGATCAAAAGATAAATTATGCGCCCTGGCATGTAAAGATATTGGGAGTTGGCTTTCATTTCCTACACTAGCCCTTTTGGCGCGAATTTTGGCATTCAAATCAAAAGAATAACAATAATAATATTAAATTACACAATGCACTATCTCAATTTCGTCCACATTCTAATAAAGAACCCCCTCCATTACCAAAAAATCATCCGGTAGAAAATTTTATTACTATTTTATTAAACAAAGTAACACAGCCATCTTTTCTAAATAGCCTCAAACCAACATCAAACTTGTCAGTAGATGAACGTGCAGCTCTTGAGAGTCTTAGCAAGGATACCAACATCGTCATTTTGCCGGCTGATAAAGGTTCCACTACTGTCATACTTAACAAAACTGACTATGTTACTGAAGGCTTGAGACAACTTAGAGATGAAACTTTCTATAAAAAACTATCCAGAGATCCAAACAAAAATTTTGAAGTGAAAATAAAAAAATGTATTGAACAAAATAAATCAAATGAAAAATTATCAGACGAAGATGTTAAAACTTTAATTCCTGATCCTATCCGAACTCCAAATTTTTACCTATTACCTAAAATTCACAAGCCTAATAATCCTGGACGACCGATAGTCGCAAGCTTTAACTCTCCGACAGAAAGAATTTCGGCTTTTGTAGATTATTTTTTACAACCTTTTGTGAAAAATCTAAATTCTCATATCAAAGACAGCTATCATTTTATTGATAGTTTAAATAATACTGTAATTCCAAAGTCAGACGACCTATTATTTGTTACTATTGACGCCATATCCCTGTATACCAATATTCCTCATAATTTAGGATTGGAAGCCATTTCTTATTTTCTTGATGAGAGACCTCATCCTCAAATACCTTCTACAGATTTTCTTTGCAAATTAGCCGAGTTTGTCTTAACGTGTAATGCTTTTTCCTTTGAAGATGAATTTTATCTTCAAATTAAAGGGACTGCTATGGGAACTCGAATAGCACCTTCGTATGCCAACCTTTTCATGGGATTATTCGAGCAAAATTTTCTTCAAACGCAAAATTTAAAACCCATATTATGGTATAGATTTATTGACGACATAGTAATGATTTGGCCACACGGACAAACTACTCTAAGAACCTTTCTTGACGACCTAAATAATTTTGGCCCTTTGAATTTCACTCATACCATTTCTACATTTCTACACAAATTACTTTCTTAGATGTTGATTTAACAATTTCCGAAGGTAAAATTAAAACCGCGATTCATAT
>CALYMY010000470.1:0-25000 GCA_944548615.1 Micropterix aruncella | reverse complement strand
AGTATCTCAATTAATAAATAACAATAAAAAAGGTAAGCATTTTATTCGGGCGCAACATTAAATTCAGTATTCAGTACTCAGTATTCAATTTATTCATTCAGAATATACAATAAAAGCATGAATTATGAATTAAAGCTAATTATCGCATATTAGAATTCGTCAGTTGCTAGTACTATATTAATATATGTAGATATAAAACTATTAAAGCATAAATATTAATTCGACAATAGCGTTGACTAAAGTCGGCTTTACACGGCAGACAAATAAAATAAAAAGAAATAAAAAAATAGCTGAATGTACATGAGTATACATATAAAATAGATAATTATTATAAGAATATTAATAGTCATCTTAGGCACTTTATACAAAAAATAATCACACAATAGAAAGTATCAAAACAAAATTGGAAAAAAACAACGTATGTATGTATATGATCAGGTATGTTACGTTACACACTGTAATCTACATATTAAATAATAAATTCATAATATTATTATTAAACAATAAGAACTAAAATGAGGTACCTAAAAGTTACATATTAATGTTATTCCCATTTGAAAGAATTGGCATGCTCAAAAAAATCACCCAGCTTATAGAAAGCATGTTTGGATTGCAGCTTTTGTTTAATAAATCTTTTAAACGCCTTTGTTTCCATCTTTCTTGTGGAGAGTGATAGCTGGTTAAAGAGCTTATAGCTCAAATATCGAAAGGACTTTTGTGTCTGCGTAAGGCGTACTTTAGGCAGGATAACGTCATCACGTCTGCGTGTATTGTGGGAGTGCATATTCCCGTTTACCCCTTGTTCGTTAATATTTGATTTAGTATATAGTAGATATTTTAAAATATATTCAGACGTAAAAGTCAGTATTTTGTACTTAAGAAAATATGGTTCGCAGTGCGTGTCACGGGATACTCCTGCAATTGCTCTCAGTGCACTTTTCTGTAAAATGAAAACCCTAGAACTGTCTGTGGCATTCAAATGTAGATGTAACATTATTGGTAATATTATACGGATCCGTATCTGATGTCTGTCTGTAAATAATGTCTTGCTGTTCGGATGTCGTTACCTGGCGAAATGACTATTCCCCGCGTGTTTCCGTCAGGTGAAGGTGAACTCACAAGTGGCAGCTTTAATAGAAACATAGGCTTTCCTATTCAGGAGACGTTGGCGCAGTGCTGGCGGCGCGGAGGCGGCGCTGGGGAACGGTCGTACAGTGCGCTATCGCGCGCACGACGCTTTCATCACGACGCGGAAGCCCCACGGGACAGTTCGGATGGCACGGGTAAATACATCACTCATCATTAGTATCATATCCATCCTCGGCACTTCGTAATCCTACCTTACCTACTCCGTTACGAATAGTTACGATGGCCCGTGCAGCAGCTACGTATGTACATGACAATCTCGAGGTGTTAGGTCCTTATATTTATTTTATTTATTTATGGTAATGTATATAATATGCAACAAGCGTAACAAATCATACTTAACCCCTCCTATCGCGGGGTAAAAATTTAGTCGTCACTTCTGCCCGGGACACTTGCGCGTGAAGTCGATGGCCTTGAGAAAAACGACCATAACTTTTAAACTACTATACGGATCGTAAAAAGAATAACTGTAAAAATGATCGCATTGAAATTTGAAATTTATAATATTATAACCTTATCTCGTCAAACAATTAAGATAATAATGAATAAATATTTAAAAAGTTGGCATTTTACGCAGCGCGGAGCGCCCTAACCAATATTGGTTAGATACAATTTTAGCATTTGTAAGCGTCTAACCAAAAATGGTTAACTCAAATAGGAAGGGTTAATATCTACACTTTAAATAAAACCCACAGCAAGTTTTGTCACGCTTATAGTGAAGATCGGTCCCATGTCGCCCAACTAAGTAAACACTTGTTCTAGGGCAAACATGTTAAACAAATACAGTTTAAAAAAGAAAACATATTCAAAAGAAAAAAAAGTAGTTTAAACAAAAAGAAAAAAGAGTGAAAATGGAAAAAAAAACATTGAATTAAATAAAAATATGTATAAAAATAAAATATGTAAGTATATAATTAGAATAAAATAAAACATAGAAGTAAATAGATAATTAAATACACTTATCCTTCCGTTAATAAATAAACTATATAGTCATAACTTAAATTATAAATAAAATTTGTAATATTTGTAAGTAAAATAAAAAGTCACAATAAAATTATAATACCAGTAATAGTAAAGTTTCTAGAAAAATAAAAATAATAGTAATAGTCACAAAGTGCAGCCAAACAAAGCTAGATAGTTGAGAGTTCTTGATGTATTCGGGACCTTCCTGGCCAAGCATCCACGAGATCAGTTGTTTCTTAAAAGTACATTAAATATATACATACAAATATATACAAAAGTACATTAAATATATACATATATGTAATTGCCATTTTTCACATCTTAGTCCACTTGAACTTGGATAACTTCCGTCTGAGTCGGAATTTCCAATTCAAATAAATTTTAATTCCATGCAATCTAAATTGTAATCATCAAAATGAATTTATACAGAATAATAATCAAAATAATATATTATTCTTCCATTATACAATACATAGCTCACAATGAAAGCTTCCGGAACTGGATACTTACGTATTTAAAAAAAAATAATCACAACATTTGAAAATGTAACTCGTTAGCTGAGGATTGTTTGATCTAAACGTTACTTGTTTTTACTTTCCCGGCCCACCAACCAACGCGAAGGAAAAGTATTGTGAACGCGCTAAAAAATAGTTTCGGGGTGAAGACGGAAATATCTATTTTATGCCCCTCTGAGGCGAATAAAACTATTTCCAGATTGAACTCTGTCTCTGTGTGTTAATGGGCCCTTGCTGAGTTGGCCACGAAGACCCATTCTGTTCAGGGTTGGTCACACTCACGGGTCAACACCTATCCGATGGCGTCCACGCATGAAGTGCGAGCCTGGGTAGGACCCTGGCCTTATGGTTAGTTTCTCCTGGGAATCAACCTTCTGGCGCTCCTGGACGGTCTGCGCACCGTGCGGCGTAAGCCAATCGACTGTGCACTCTGACTAACAGTAGGGGGAGTCTGGAAGCAGTACTGTTTCCTAGAGCGGGGGTGGTTGCGGACCTTACGACGACTGCTCTTGAAATGACCATCGGCTACCCGATCCTGGGTGAACAGCCGGGCAAAGGACGCTAAGGTCCGCGATAGATTCGGTAAACACCGTTTCACCGCTTCGTAAGGGAGAGGACCGCGCAATCGACCTCGAACTCGTAACCAATCTAGAGACCGGAGTAATCTGGTCACAATTGGAAGTAAGGGCGTGAGTGTAGGCACGCCGGGTAACACTCCTGGTTATCTCGCGGTTAAGGCGTTGGCCTCGTACGGGCTTGTGGCGTAGCTAGACGGTGGACTGTTTTGTCCCCAAGTCTTCTGCGCTCAATCCAGGGAGATAGAACGACTAATCGTTAAATCTTCCTGAGATGACGGGCTCGCCCGCTGTAGTCGACAACCCTAGTTTTCTCTGTGTGTGTCTGTGTGTAATCCTCCACGATAGCGCCACGGAGCTCTTGGTCGAGGGACGAATTCGATTGGTGTCCGTTCCATCTATTGGCCATAAGCCAAGAAAAGAACTGTCCCGCCCGAGGCGGTAATATTTGATTAAAATGTATAGAGAAATATAAATATTGTTAGTGTATTTGTATATGAGATATTCTAACCATTTTACTATGTGTTTTTCGCCAACAAGGCATCTGTCTAAAAAATGTCATGTCTCGAAAATAAATTATTTTGAGATTGAAATATGACTAGGGCGCCCTTTGGTAGTCCTATTTCAACCACAAACTTTTCAACTCTTGCCATAACCAAATGATACCTGCATGCCAAATTTCAGTTCAATGGGATTAAGCGTTTGGGCGCTATCTTGGATAAATACACCGAAAGATACAAAGAAGCGCGTTCATAATACTGTTTCTTTTCATCGGTTGACGGACAAGGAAGATAAAACATTATAAATAGGATGGAAAACGAATTTACCCCATGAAATTTGTAGGACCCGACGTTTCGGTGACGTTGCAGCCACCGTTGTCTAGGGTAGACTGAAGAGCTGTCAGTCCGTTGTCAAACTCTCTTCTACGTGGAACCCTCTTCTTAAAATGTTCCCGCCGCCGAACGCCGAACGCAAAGACGTAAAACAGGATACAGTGAGTGTTGTGTGCAAGACGGATTTTAAAAATTCCCGCGCTCCGAGCCCGGCCCCCCACCACCGTTATAACCTACGCAGGGGCGGCAGCGGTTTGCGGCCTACCCGCAAAACAACGGACTGACAGCTCTTCAGTCTACCCTAGACAACGGCGGCTGCAACATCACCGAAACGTCGGGTCCTACAAATTTCACGCGGTAAATTCGTTTTCTATCCTATTTATAATGTCAAACAACCGCGATAGTCTTCGAAGATAAAACAATTTAAAAATTACCGATAACAATAAAATATCTTTAAAAAAATTGCCTGAAAGATAAAATAGAAAATGTATTTAATTTAAAATTGAAAGTATCAAGTTGGTTACAGTTGCTCCCTTGTCTGCTACGCCACCACTTGTGAAACCTGCCGTCTCTAACATATTGCGATATCAGATCAAATCATTCGTCACTGGACAAGTTTATTGGAAGCGATTCAATCAATTGTAGGGGACGGGTGGTCAAGGATTCTCTTTGGGCCTCTGTGAATAAACCGACACATCACGTCACAGACACGTTTATATCAACTGACAGTAAGGAAAAGGAGAAGCGCCCGATTCGTAGAATCTCCGTTCATTTAACTGACAAACGAAACCCCTGTGATATCCTTTCCGTATATAGGAAAAAAACACAAAGGTATCAGAAAATGTAGCAAATAACAAAGCAAATGCGTGTTATTTATTGATAGATTTGATATTATAGTGTATTAGATTGATCAATGCTGTAATACGCTTTGGCAGATAGGATTTCACTACGAAACGCACCGTATAAGTGTCACCCATAGTTCCAAACATTGATTATAGGTACTTATCTTATATTCAGTACTGCCGTCGTAAACGAAAACACAGTAACTTGAAAAGAGACGTTTTGAGAAAAACGCGGTCAAAGTTCAGTTGTTAAATATTGGTTTTCGTGAACAAAGTAATCAATACAGATTATTTCTTTTAATATTTAACGTTAAAAATTAGTTAGAACTTCAATTCTGCATAAAAATATATATTAAATTATAATTGTTTAAATGATTAAATTAGATATTGTGTTTTAAATTAGGAAAATAATTTGATAAATTTTATATTTTTAAGCTATAACACCGTAACTGAGTTGTTACTGTGTTATAGGTAAAATTTACCCATTACTGTGTTCTTACCACGTAAAATAAATATATTTTTTTAAAATAAATAAAAAACTGCAGGCACCTTAAACCCAGTAATTGAGATTTTAATAAGATACAGGAATGGTCCCATAACAATGGGCTGATAATCAATGCCGAAAATACTAAAGTTATGCATATCAGGTCATCGCAGGCAAGAGAACGAGGAAGTAGCTTTGCAATTAAGTTCCACACGCATAACTGTCTATTGATAAAAAATTCAACTTGGAAGTGCACACATTTGCAAAAAACTTAGACAAATAATTATAAAAATCTACCACTTAAAATACATTTTCAAATACAATCAGCTCAGAACTCTGTATTTTGACCTGGTCGAATCTATTATTGCTTATGGAATTACAACCTACGGCAACACATTTAAATCGTATATCGCGCATCACATCTCTACAACACCGTATTTTAAAAATAATAGTTCCAAACAAGATTCGAAACAAATTCAGAAACGACCAGATAGGACTTTTCAATTATTGTGACATTTACCAGCTGATGTAAAATTTATTTATAGATTGACAGTTCAATATTGACGAGACTGACAATATCAATAGACCTGCCATTTGGCGTTCCTCAGGGTAGTGTTCTCGGGCCTATTTTATTTCTCATTTACATAAATAAATTATGCGATCTGGTGGGGAAAACCATTTCTTTTGCTGATAACACAGTCATTATCTTTGATGGGCATACCTGGAGGGACACTTTCTGTGCAGCCAATGCTGGTATTAATCAAGTACGTGAATGGTTAGATGAATCCCTTCTTAGCCTAAATATAAAAAAAAAAGAAATATATAACTTTTAGTGATAATAATAAAGGACAACCATCACCATATCATACCGTAACTATTCACTCATGTAAAAATATACAGCAATGTAACTGCCCTTTCCTGGAAAGGACAGAACACGTAAAATATCTCGGAATAATAATTGATAATATGCTGCGTTGGCAAAAGCACATTGAGATGTTGACAAGCAAGGTTCGAAAACTTTCCTACGTATTCCGCGAAGTGAGAAATATTTTAGACCCGGGAACACTAAAAAATACGTATTATGCATTATGTTAAAGCGTTCTTTGTTATGGCATAATCGGGTGGGGTGGTTGTGCATCAACTATCCTACAGCCTCTTGAAGTAGCGCAAAAGTGTATACTAAAAATTATCGAGCGTAAACCGTATCGATATCCTACGAACCAGTTATATAAAGATAGTAATATTTTGGACCCAAGACTGTTGTACATTAAGATAGCCTTGATACACGCAAAATTCAAAATGCCACTTATTAACGCACGAGTGAGACTCACCAGAGCTGCAAAGAATGACGTGTAACAAAAATCGTAAGTTTTTGCGTGACATACAGTGTCCAGAAACGTGAAATACACCTTGAGACACGCTAAGCACGATTATTTCCTAGACAAATGTAGTGTTTCCCAGCTTTTCCTTGGTGTATGACGCCGCGCGACATGTATCGCGCGCAATCTTCGTCTTCCAGCATGTTACACTCCTGTTTCGTGTTCTTCCGTGTTGCCCAGAAGTCCCAAGCATGTTTTTATGTATCTTCCATGTTTTCTCGGCGTCTCCATTGGACCTAAGCATAAAAAACCGCATTTTCCAAGTTCCCAGTCCAACATTGTCATTTTCGCGATGTTTGACAGCTGTCAACTTCTGTTCAGGTTGGTCTACAGGCAGTGTTGCTATTCTTGCGCCCGGTGAAGCGGATCGTTGCCCGCGGTTAAAATAATACGCAAATATTAAAAGCAATGTTAAGAAATGTGGTAAATATGCTAACAATCCTTGTTGAATATTTATTAATGTAAAAACATTTTTTTTTTAACTTGAGTTGGTAACAGTTGTTTTGCTGAAATGTTGGCGGTCTGAACTTCCTAAAGTGACGTCACACTTCCGCCCTGTTCACTTGATTCCAAAATGGCGAAGGAGGTGAGATTGATTTTGTGTCAAGGAGGTGAAAAAGTGCCGTAATCGGCGGTGTGAAGAGTGCACCTGTGGAGTGCCAAGAATATGATGTAGTTTAGTTCGTGTTTTTCTGGGGTGAGTCAACCATTTTACTCGAAGCTAGGTTATACGCCATGATGCCTGAGATAACCAGAGATTTTCCTGTTTGCCCACAGGAGTGGTACTTAATTTAATCTAATTTCTATCCATTTGCAACAAACGTTCTGAGAACCGTCAACAGCGTCATTACCGCGGAGATTCTGAGAATTTTCAACATCGTGCTGACCTGAAGAAGGCAGCCACCTTTTTCTGCTGTCACAGCTTCACGAAGAATAAACGAACTACTCATCAATGTGAAAACTGTCTTTTTATTGCTTTTGTTTCCAGGCATTCCGACGCATAAGCCTCATTCAGTGCAAGAAAAAAAAACCACCACCCACCCCTCGAGATGTGATTTTTCTTTATGATAACCTCACTTTAGTTTTTTGTTTTTTGTTTGACGGTAGTAATTTTTTAGTTTCGTGGTTTTCCTCTAAAACCATGTGGCGCTCAAAATTTCTTATCTCTCATTCGGCATGACGTAGATTTTTTTTATGGTAAAATTCTTTTGGCTTTTGATTCTTTTTACGCAAACCGCGTGTTTAAAATTGTTACAGTGGCTGCCCAGCGTGGGCCATGAACTAAATGTAGGCTTATGTGTGGGATTTTTCTGGTAAAAAAAAAAAGAACACATTTTTTCTTTTTGAATTGACAGTTTAGTGCCGTAGTATTTAAATACCACACTTTTATGAAAGTAGCAAGTTTTATGTAGTCTTTTGTGGCTACGTGGTATTTTTTTTAATTTCGTAAAATTTCTTAAATTTTTAGAAAACGGCATTTTAATTGCGGTTTTGTTTCTTACGGTTGCCGTGAAGGTGCGATAAGCACGCCGTTTATCATCATATCTTGTATCGATTTAAATCGTTTCTTTTTGTTTCTTTATGTAACGGTTTCCGTTAAGTGCGAAGAGCACACCGTATATTGTATTTTGTATCGATTTAAATCGTTTCTTTTTGTTTCTTTATGTAACGGTTTCCGTTAAGTGCGAAGAGCACACCGTATATGGTATCTTATCTTCGATGTAAATGGTTGTTTGTTGTAAATGGTTGTTAAACACTAATTGTGCATTTTCAGAATCTTCGCGGCGGTGAACGCAGAACTTCGACAGTGCTGGAACAGGAATTGGGTTAAGTACCACTCACCCCGAATCTCAAGTAAATTTTCCTTTATTTATTATTTCGGGCGCTCTCTGCCTATTTATTTTCTCTCGTACGGCTTTCCAAATTGGAAATATTTTTTTGGAGTTGCTTGTACAAATATTTTTATTTATACTTCCAACATACTAGTTTGGAGTAGGATTTTAAGATGGCCTCGCACATTTTAACATATTATGCTGCCACGCATTTAGTCAAAGCCGAATTGGACTATGAATTCACCATTCGTGGTGCTCCCATAGCATACGTCGAATCGATGCGACGACAGTTCATTGCGTTGCTGGATGAATACCCTCCACAGTCGATTGAGACAACGGATTTGGATCCGGACCAGGAATATAACGAATGCTCCATTCGTTTGACCTGTCTTCATGAGTTAATGGAACAGTTCATAGAGAATAAAACTAGGCCATTATACAAGCGTATTTGCACCAAGGTCACGCATCTTTTTTATCGGGTCGCAAGAATAGCCATACCCCCAACGGAACGTCATGCTCCGCTAAACGCATTAAAAGAGGTTTCGGAAATAATTAAAATCCTGGAGGAGTTTTCGGAGATTGCGCGAGGGCCCAGCCCATGTTTGTTAAGACCGACGACAGAGCCACCGGCCAATCTTGCTCCAGAAAATACGGCAGTTGAGCAAGGGGATTCCGCAGCCCAATTATTCGTTCCGGTTGTTCAGCCAGTATGTGAACCGTTGCCGTCGACGTCAAGTGCCGGGGTTCCTCGACCGCAGCCGATCCCAATCTTCTATAAGACAGTTCCGTCACAGGAGGCGTCTTCAGTTCCATATCCACGGAAGTTTGAGTCTGAACTGGTCCCTTTAGAGAAGAGCTATGACCCGGCATTCGAACGAATCCTCAAACCATTGAATTTGGGTTTCTCTTACGATGGCACTTCCTGTGTGGTTGAGTTCCTGGAAAGATTGGAGGAGAATCGTTTTTCGCGAAATATTCCCGAGGCCAGATTGCTTAAGTCAGCGTGCGAGCTGTTTGAGAAGCAGGCGCTCATCTGGTATCGTGCCAGAGCTTCGCGCATCCGCACCTGGAAACAACTAGTGTCGGAACTTCGATCCGATTTTGGAAGTTCGGATTATGACAGCGAGGTTTTAGCTTTCCTCAGATGTCGCATCCAAAGGCCTGACGAGAAAATGCATATTTTTGTTTCTGTCATGTTGAGCTATTTCAGTCGATTATCTAGACCATTGTCATGTGAGGAGCAATTAGGTATCATCCTTTCGAACATAACTACATTTTATCAACAACATTTCATGTTGTTGGACATTCGTTCTCTCGATGAATTGTTGCGATTTGGGAAAAAGGTCGAAAATGCCCAACAACGGATAAATTCATCCAATGCAGCTGCTCAAGCGCTAGTTAAAGGCAAGTCTTCTTCCACGAAGGCTGTGCATGCTGTTGGACATGCGTTTTCCGGTACGGTTGTGCCGGAAATGCCTGTGGAAGAGCGTGCACAGTGTAGTCAGGTTTCCGCAGTGGAGTCTTCCGCACACCGTAGTCAGGAATACTATAGAGGATCGAACTCGCGAGGTGGCTCACATAGGGGCGGTTCCTCCCGAGGCAACACGACACACGTCGGTGGATCTCGAGGAGGCTCCGGTGTAGCGCGTGGTGCTCGCGGTGGTACCCATGGAGGATATTCGAGGTATTGCTACCGTTGTGGCAGATTTAATTTCACGGTCACAACTTGCCCTGAATGTTCAAAGGAGTTGAGACCGTCCAAATCCAACTCAGTCGATTCAAAAAACGTGCAACTCGAGACAGAGTAAGCGCATTCGTGCACTCTGTCTCGACATTATTTAAAAACGAAAAAGATAGCCGTCGTCCATTTTTAGATGTATGTTTAGGAGACATAGCGGTTTGTGGTCTACTCGACACTGGATCGAGTATCACAATTTTAGGTGCCGACTCACATAAATATTTAATTGAGCTCGGATATACCGTGCATAAGACTCCGTCTTTGACTTTGAGTACCGCTAATTCGAGTACGGTTAGGACGATCGGTTACATGTCTTTACCGTTTAAATTCAATAATCGTTGTCAAGTTATCCGAGCTGTAGTAGCGCCGGATATTGGTTCTTCACTAATTTTAGGCATGGATTTTGTTCGAGAATTTGATTTAGCTCCAGAAATTTTGAAATATGTTCGGATGGAGTCTAGTGATGTTAGTTGGCACTCCGTCAGTGAAGTGAGGGTGTTGCATCCTTTCACTTCCCTGTCTGAGAATCAGCAGTCGTTAGCCAACAAGATGATCGAAAATTTCCAAAAGATTTCTACTGACGTTAGAGGGTTAGGTCGGACAAATTTAATTTCGCAGGTTATTGACACAGGTGATCATCCACCCATAAAACAGAGGTATTACCCGTTATCTCCCGCTTGTCTTGCGTTGTTGAATGAGGAGGTTGATCGCATGCTAGAGTTGGGCGTTATTAAACCTAGCCAGGGAGGTTGGAACAATCCAACTATTTTTGTTCCCAAGGCGGATGGGACTTTGCGGTTCTGTCTTGATAGTAGAAAAATAAACTCAATAACGAAACCGGATGCTTATCCTCTCCCGAGAATAACTACCATTCTGGACAGTTTGCGTGATGCAAACTATTTGTCTTCTATCGACCTATCAGCTGCCTTTTGGCAAATCCCATTAGAGCCTGCCTCGCAAGAAAAGTGCAGTTTCACTGTCCCTGGACGAGGATTCTTCCAAATGACGGTGACTCCGTTCGGAATGCGCAACTCGTCAGCGTGCATGCAGAGGCTGGCGGATCAGTTGTTTGACCCGTCGTTTAACAACAAAGTATTTTGTTATTTGGATGATATCGTAATTGTCTCGTCGACCTTCGAAGAACATATCTCTTTGTTAAGTAGAGTTTTAGATCGTCTTGTTTATGCCAATTTGTCCATCAATTTCAAAAAGTGCCAATTTTTCCGGCATGAGTTAAAGTACCTGGGGTACGTTGTAGATTCTCATGGCCTACATACCGACCCCGATAAGGTTAAGTGTATTTTAGATTTTCCTACGCCTACTTCACCAAAAATGGTGAAAAGTTTCCTGGGAGTTGCCGGATGGTATAGGAGGTTTATCCGGAATTTTTCTTGTATTGCTGCACCGCTATCTCGGTTGACTAGTACCCGCAAAGGTGCCCCCGCGTTTGCGTGGACACCGGAGGCGGAAGAGTCTTTTAGAAAATTGAAATCGGCTTTAGTTTCGAGCCCGATTTTAGCGTGTCCAGATTTTTCAAAGCCGTTCGCCTTACATTGCGACGCTTCTTTGTACGGGTTGGGTGGCATGCTGACGCAGACAGTGGATGGTGTCGACCATCCTATCGCTTTCACGAGCAGGACTCTCCTACCCGCTGAAACGCGATACTCTGCAACTGAAAGGGAGGCCCTAAGTGTGATTAATGCTGTCGAGCATTTTCGTGGCTACTTCGAGGGTGGTCCCAAGGTCAAAATCTTTACCGATTGCGCAAGCTTAAGGTGGTTCTTGTCACTAAAGAATCCAACGGGTCGATTGGCCCGCTGGGGAATCCGCTTGTCAGCTTTTGACTTTGAGATCATTCACAAGAAAGGCGTGGAAAATGTGGTTCCAGACGCGCTATCGCGCTTACTCCCTGTTGCAGCTGTCTCGGTAGTCGCCGATCCATGGTACAATGAATTGTTTGAAGCGGTATCCGGCAATCCTGCCGCTTATCCCAATTACCAGGTCAAGGGTAGTGACTTGTATCGCTACTCGCGGAGCAAGTACCAGCTCACCAGTTGTTATGACTGGAAGTTAGTGGTTCCGTTGCCCCTAAGAGAGAAGTTGATACAAGAGAACCATGCCTCTGATCTGGCTATGCATTTTGGGGTTTTTAAAACCCATCGTCGTCTATGTCTGCGCTATTATTGGCCAAATTTACATGGAGATGTCGTTAAATTCGTCTCTAAGTGCGATACGTGCCAGCAATACAAGCATCCGAATACATCTCCATTGGGTCATTTGGGTAATCCAAAGTCGTGTGCCTTTCCCTTTCAGATGATCTCCGTCGATCTTTTGGGTCCCTACCCGATGACGAGAGATCGAAATATACATATTCTAGTAGTCACGTGTTGTTTTAGCAAATATTGCTTATTATTCCCTTTAAAACGTGCTACTAGTAAAATCGTTAGCCACATTATGGAGCATAAGGTCTTTCTGCAATTTGGTGTTCCGCATTATGTCATTTCGGACAATGGGAAACAATTTATTGGTAAGGAGTTCACTGGTCTAATGACCAAGTACCGAATTCCCAAGGTTTACTTGAACCCGAAATATTGCCCTCAGGTCAACCCCACTGAAAGGCAGAATCGTGCAGTCGTAACTGCGTTGGCGTTATCAGTTAAAGACGACCACCGCTCTTGGGACCTTCACCTTTCTGCCATTCAGATGGCGATCAATTCGGCTGTTTCGGAAGCCACGGGTTTCAGCCCGTTTTTCCTGGTCCATGGTCGAGAACCGATTTTAGACGGTTCTTTTTACACGCAATCCCCGGAAACCCAAGCCGAAGTTATTTTCGGCAGCAGAATGTCCTACGCTCAGAATCTGAGTGAACTTCCTGGCGTTTTTCACACCGTGCTGAAGAAATTAGTTCAATCGCATGCTCACAATAAGATCTATTATGACCGAAAACACCGCCCGGCTGAATTTGCCGTTGGCGATACGGTGTTTAAAAGAACCTACTATTTGAGCAATGCGGGTAATTATTTTATTTCGAAATTTGCCCCGCGATATGAAAAATGCCAGATAGTGAAGAAACACTCTCCGTTGGTTTATGAGCTGCTAAATGCAGACGGTAAGAACATTGGCACTTGGCACATAAAGGATTTTAAACTAAATCCCAAGGACTCCGTTTAATATTCAATTTTCTTTTGTTTTGTTCCTCGTTAACATACTTATAAAACAAAATTTGTTCCATCTTCTTTCATAATACAATGTCATGTATAAAGGTGTGGTACCAGGTGGTTACCATTACTGAAATCATTTTGTATGTGTCAGTTGTGCTAGTAATCATGTATAGCACCACTGTGGTTTGAATGTCGCATGTAAGGGAAGTATATCAGAGATCAGTATGAAAGGTGATATTTGACGTTACACATTTTACCTACTAGGCATTGGTTACTGTCGAGGTACAATTTTCTATGGGTTTCCCAAGAAGTCTTTCATAGACATGTTTTTTTGGGTCGTGAGGTCGTTAGGTTTTCCCTTCGACTATTTATGATGGTCCTGTTATGAGGCCACCAGGATTTTGTCCTGGACTTTGACAGGGAGACCGGCAGGTTCCCTGAAGTTGTGAATTTAATTTGCAGTTGGAGATTTTCTTTTGGAGTTTTGTATGGTGTTTGTTTTTAGTCCTCTACGGTTTGGTAAGAGCGACGACAAATTAATAATTGACCTCTGCAGTACCATGCCGAACGGTTTTCTTTTCTCTAGTTAACGAGGACAAGTAGTAGTATGTTTGATATATTTTTTTTCTTTCTCGTCGGTAGTTTCGTGTACGCTATTCACTTTGATTTCTATTGTTCAGGTGAGATTTTTGTTTTATTTTGTTTCACGTGCGAATCGGGACGACTCGAGGAAATCGTCATGTCCTTCCGATTTCTTTTAGTGGGAGAGGCTGTAACAAAAATCGTAAGTAAGCTTTTGCGTTGGCAAAAGCACATTGAGATGTTGACAAGCAAGGTTCGAAAACTTTCCTACGTATTCGCGAAGTGAGAAATATTTTAGACCCGGGAACACTAAAAAATACGTATTATGCATTATGTTAAAGCGTTCTTTGTTATGGCATAATCGGGTGGGGTGGTTGTGCATCAACTATCCTACAGCCTCTTGAAGTAGCGCAAAGTGTATACTAAAAAATTATCGAGCGTAAACCGTATCGATATCCTACGAACCAGTTATATAAAGATAGTAATATTTTGGACCCAAGACTGTTGTACATTAAGATAGCCTTGATACACGCAAAATTCAAAATGCCACTTATTAACGCACGAGTGAGACTCACCAGAGCTGCAAAGAATGACGTGTAACAAAAATCGTAAGTTTTTGCGTGACATACAGTGTCCAGAAACGTGAAATACACCTTGAGACACGCTAAGCACGATTATTTCCTAGACAAATGTAGTGTTTCCCAGCTTTTCCTTGGTGTATGACGCCGCGCGACATGTATCGCGCGCAATCTTCGTCTTCCAGCATGTTACACTCCTGTTTCGTGTTCTTCCGTGTTGCCCAGAAGTCCCAAGCATGTTTTTATGTATCTTCCATGTTTTCTCGGCGTCTCCATTGGACCTAAGCATAAAAAACCGCATTTTCCAAGTTCCCAGTCCAACATTGTCATTTTCGCGATGTTTGACAGCTGTCAACTTCTGTTCAGGTTGGTCTACAGGCAGTGTTGCTATTCTTGCGCCCGGTGAAGCGGATCGTTGCCCGCGGTTAAAATAATACGCAAATATTAAAAGCAATGTTAAGAAATGTGGTAAATATGCTAACAATCCTTGTTGAATATTTATTAATGTTAAAACATTTTTTTTTTAACTTGAGTTGGTAACAGTTGTTTTGCTGAAATGTTGGCGGTCTGAACTTCCTAAAGTGACGTCACACTTCCGCCCTGTTCACTTGATTCCAAAATGGCGAAGGAGGTGAGATTGATTTTGTGTCAAGGAGGTGAAAAAGTGCCGTAATCGGCGGTGTGAAGAGTGCACCTGTGGAGTGCCAAGAATATGATGTAGTTTAGTTCGTGTTTTTCTGGGGTGAGTCAACCATTTTACTCGAAGCTAGGTTATACGCCATGATGCCTGAGATAACCAGAGATTTTCCTGTTTGCCCACAGGAGTGGTACTTAATTTAATCTAATTTCTATCCATTTGCAACAAACGTTCTGAGAACCGTCACCAGCGTCATTACCGCGGAGATTCTGAGAATTTTCAACATCGTGCTGACCTGAAGAAGGCAGCCACCTTTTCCTGCTGTCACAGCTTCACGAAGAATAAACGAACTACTCATCAATGTGAAAACTGTCTTTTTATTGCTTTTGTTTCCAGGCATTCCGACGCATAAGCCTCATTCAGTGCAAGAAAAAAAAACCACCACCCACCCCTCGAGATGTGATTTTTCTTTATGATAACCTCACTTTAGTTTTTTGTTTTTTGTTTGACGGTAGTAATTTTTTAGTTTCGTGGTTTTCCTCTAAAACCATGTGGCGCTCAAAATTTCTTATCTCTCATTCGGCATGACGTAGATTTTTTTTATGGTAAAATTCTTTTGGCTTTTGATTCTTTTTACGCAAACCGCGTGTTTAAAATTGTTACAGACGATATGATAGTTCCAAGAACTCGTACGACTTTCGGACAGAGACATTTCAAATTCATAGCACCGAGAATGTACAACTACCTGCCTGATGTCGTTAAACGCATTGAAACCAAAAACAAATTTAAAAAATCGGTTTCCAGGTCGCTTATTACAGAAGGCTGGGAAAACATCAATGGAATGTTGAATATCGTATATAATTTTTTTGTATATTAATTTTTCCCATTATTCTTCAATTTTATTAAACATATATTTTTACTTTCAATCATGTATTTTTACTTTTACTCTACACGTTAATAATTATTATCAAAGTAATAGAATTTATACAAATTTTTGTTATTTTAATAATTTTTTTTTTATATAATAATTATTTAGTAATTTGATTAGATACATCTAAACAATATTTTATAAAGTCTGCCTTAGAACAGGCCCTGGCCTAGCTAGGCGACTTTTATTCATTACTCTATCTCCTCAAGAATCAGTTTTTTGCTAACGTCTCATATATATATATATATATATATATATATATATATATATATATATATATATATATATATATATATATATATATATTTATATATATATATATATATATATATATATATATATATATATATATATATATATATATAATATATACAACATGATATGGTAAACTGTACAAACGAACTTGTGTAATACTATAAATAAATAAATAAATAAAATAAATAATGTTGGCAAAATGGCTGACAGTTCGCGCGCATTCTAGGCATAGAGTAAATAAAGACAGTTCTACCAACTCAAGTTTTTTTTTTTTTACATCATTAACAGAATCTTTTTAAATTCTAAATTACCGGAACTTTTTAGACAGAAGGTAAATACGAAATGTATATAATTTAAAATGTAGTATATGTGACAGGTAGTTTTGGTGCGGGAAAATGTAGTATATGTGACTAGGTGTGTCTAAAAGTACATGGTTATGAATATCTTAAAACTATTATTTCAAACATAGATTCTTGGCATTCAATGTAATTTGCAATGATGCCGAAATACATAATTACAAGATACAAAGACTACAATAATGGAGGTTATGCCAAAATTGACATTTGTAACTGCCTAGTTACAAATTCGAAATTCGGAATAACGTCATATTAGTAGGTATAACGTTATAATAATACAAATATACACTCAATGTATTTTTAGAATCTAAGCTTCACGCAATATTCTCGATCACGCGTGAGGTGTCGAATTTCGTTGGTGTGATAAACTTTACATTGCGTGGCGATGTGGGGGACTAGTTACTAGGTTTCTATACGAAATTTATGAGATATACTACGAAAGGGTATAGGGTATGTATAGGGTATGTAAAATTTGTAATACGCACGCTCGGCGATATTGACGTATTCAATACGTCATCATTCGCTCTTAAGAAAGCAATTATTAATGGTGGTATTGATTTATCATTGTAATCGCAATATATAATATATTATAAATAATATTTATTCAAGAATATCTTTAAATAATATGTATGTCTATATTATGGAACGTGTATTTACCTAAAATTTTATTTACTTATTATGACTCCTTTCTTCCCAGTTCCCACCTGTCCCTATGAGTGTTAGTTAATTCTTGAAAAAAAATATATTGTTGTGTTTAAATTATGAATGTTTAAGTAGAAACATGTAATTAGCTTTATTTTTTTAAGCAAATAATTCTGTAACAAATTTATTGTAACAGCTGTATGTTTCCTTAAAAATAATAAAATAAAAAATAAAAGAAATGACCTTTAAGCTAAGGTAGAATGTTGATGTGACTATTGATTTTACAATTGGACACGTGTATTCTAGCTTCGTTAGCTTTGCTAAATTAAATGTGCGTTCAGTTAATTAACTGGCGGCTGGAAAATGTTATATTAGAAATGTTGATCAAACAACTCAGTTTCAATTAAATAGTGTGAAACTAATTGTTGAGCATAATTAGACAATTATATTTTAATGTTTTAATAACAGAAAATTCTCCGTTTATTACACTTTAAGGCATGGGTGTCTAAAGTGTCGACTGAGATAAAATGAAAGGTCAATGTATGATGATAAACTGACAGTGGGCTCGATTGCGTTTCTCTTGAACTAAACTCGGAAATTACTTCATGTGAACGAGACAGACCAGTACGTCAGAGCGGAATGTGAAATGAACGGTTGTCACGTTTACGCATTAAAACTACCTACCGAGGATAGAGCAGCCAAAGCTAACACCGCACGAAATGTGTTCAAACTTATCGGGCGTCTATAAATTCGACAGGTAGTTTTGGTGCGGGAAAATTGACGATAGTTTATTTCATATTCCGTTCTAACGTAGTGCTCTGTCTCGTTCGATTGAACTATGTACCTATTTTAGTTCACGAAGAAGCGAAATTGGGACCATTGTCACTACTGTCGCTTTATCGTTCCTGCGGCTTATCGACTTATTAATAACGGTTTAGGAGGCGCGCGACAATGCAGCTAGGACTTAGCCTAACCGTATTACTTATATTCCGTATTTACCGATTATGTAGCGCTTGTATTGAATATCACTTCGGGAAGTCAGGTAGACGTTGTATATCTGGATTTCAAATACAGCGTTTGACCGAATCACTCATGGCTGAATTTGCGGCATCTGCGTTCAGTATATTCGTCAATAATCTGAGTAAAGTTGTGAAAGTGCTGTGGCCTGGGAGCGGTGTCAGCGTGATAGCAATGCAGATCATGCATATTCACCCAGCACGAACAAAAGCCATTTTAAAAATGCCGAATATACCTTTGAGCTTATTAGAACTCATGTTAAGGCATTCAGAATAACTCACAGCTATGAAAAGGTGTGATTTAACGCAATTACCTTTCTATCATATCATTTGGTCATATAAAACTTACACAACTTTTTATATAACGAGCGAGTAATAGCTTCGCGATATTGCTCTATAAGCGCTTATTCAGCTATGCTATACAGCCTTTTAGCGATATAAGCAGTTTAGTCGAATAAGGGTAGTGTAATCGCAATAATGCAGAAGAATTTATAACTGACAGCTGTATAGTAGTCGAAATATAACCTTTATACAAGAAATAATAACCTTTTAACAAAGCTACTGCATTACCATTATTCGCGTTTGGTGCTTGCTATTAGTAGCAAATAAGATTTATATGTTTGCAATGGCAAATGATCATGTCTTTCGTTGATTATCATTATATTAATTAATATCCTATTCGACTAGAAGTTGAAATAAAATATCTGAAATAATTTTATAGCCGCTGGCTACATATGCGTTTGCCACCATGCGCCTTAAGTATTTTATAAGTGCTTATTCGGCTTTCTTTTACCACCGAAAGCAGTCGTTATGATCGCTTTTCAACAAAGTCTCTGCTAAAACCCGTACAAATATGCGCCTAATCCGGGGTATAGACATTGTATAGACGTTTATATGACTGCTGCATTATTAATTCTTATGGCTAAAAGAAGTTTCTTTGTGAACTAAAACTAAAATTAGACCAAGCGAACGAGACGGAGCAATACGTTAGAGCGGAATATGAAACGAACGATCGTCGATAAATACTACCAGTCGAACTTATACTCGTCCGAATAAATTCGAGCTTATTTCGTGCGGTGTAAGATTTGACCTTGGCGGGCAGTTTTAATGCGAAAAAATGACAACCGGTCATCTCACATTCGCTTTAGCGTATTGCCCTGTCTCGTTCACATGGACTAATTTCCGATTTTAGTTCAAGAAGAAACGCAATCGAGCCCAGTATGTGCTAGTTGGGCAGTGATGACGTACATGAGGTCGTCTGCGCACCTAATGTGCGATTACTCGCTGCGGGGGGGGGGGGGGTGGAGGGGGTCATCGGTAGTCTGGTCATTGCGTAGGCTAGTAGAGCTGAGCGACGAGTAGAAAAATATTTTTTTCACCTTGTTTTTAATTGGTAGGGATGTAAGGGTTGATCCGTCGCTTTTTGAACTTAACCAAGTATTTGAGTCTTGTATTAGCAACCAACCACTCATAACAGCGATATATTATTTAGCTACCCATCTGATTCACGACCGTTAGAGCTCATCTATTCAACCTTGGCTTGACCGAGAGCAAGGACTACCGAATATGTGGCGAGGAACCTGAAGACAGCATACACATTGTTGGTCGCTGTCCAGGGCTCGCCGCCAAAAGACACAGTTTACTGGGACGAGCCTGTCTCGAACCCAGCAATCTGCCCAACTTGAAGATCAGTGATCTACTTGGACTGGTAAGAAGTATCGGGCTACTAGCTGACCACTGACCTTACCACACAGTGGGTAGTTAAAAAAGACCTTACAGATCTAGGTGACATCAAGGGCTGGAAACAAGCCCCCCACTCTATCTACTACGACTACTACTACTACTACTACTACCCATCTGATTGATTGTGTTTTTTTTTCTCAGGAAACTCCGTCCGCGAAGAAAGCACCATGTCATCATATCAAATGGGTGGTCGGAACGGTGACCCCCTGACAGGTCACAGTCTCGTGCGAGGCACCCGCTCTTTCGTCGCCGACGCCCAGCATCCGTACCGTCCATACGGAGGTCTTCGAAGAAACCACACCATTATAACTACCAACGGCTCCCAGTACAGCTACAAAGCCATTTTCCGCGCCAACAATGTGCAGTGGGAGACCAACGGGAAGCCGGTAGAGCCACTGCGCTACGCGAAGAAGCGCAAGCCCAGAAACAGGGACATCTGCAAGATCTTCAACTGCCTAGATCTAAGAGTCGACGGGTCGGCCAAGTCATCGCCGTACACGCCTCCCGGCGAATCCAAGTTCACCACCGAGAACGACACCCAAACCGAGAGCGAGGCTTTCACCATGGTCACCTGCAATATCAGTAACAGCAGCTTGAAAGACGTGGAAAAGGACGCGCTCGAGGACGAGCTCTCCGCATACATGGAGGAGTTGCAAAAGCGACCGCTTAACATTTAATGTGATACTACCGGACAAAATATCGCCGTTACCCCTAGAATGTGTAACGTCCCTTCCGGGATGCAAAAGGTACGGCCGAGTTTTTACTTCACAAGTTTAGGGGTTACAACTATAAAATTCATGATTTTAAAAATATTTATCTTTTATAAATATAAGTAGAACGAGTCAATCTTTAATAGATCTTATCAAATAAAAGTGTTATATATTTTCTAGTCGTTTAAAATAGCTTTACTACTACTGTTATACAGGTTATAAGTGAATGAAGAATTTTGAATGAAGAAAAAGAATAAGCGAATGAAGTATTAAAATAAACGAATTTTTGATAGAGCTGAATGTGTTTGATTATAGCAACTAGAGTTGTCAACTATAACTGTCGAACCCGTCACCTCAGGAAGTTTTAACGATTAGTCGTTTTATCTCCCTGGAGTGAGCGCAGAAGACTTGGACAAAACAGTCCACCGTCAAGCTCTCTTAACCGCGAGATAAGCCAGGAGTGTTAATCAGCGGGCTTATACTCACGCCCTTACTTCCAATTGTGACCAGATTACTCCAGTCTCTCGATTCGAGGTCGCTTGCGCGGTCCTCTCCCTTACGAAGCGGTGTAACGGTGTATACCGAATCTATCGCTGACCACGGCATCCTTTGTCATGCTGTTCACCCACGATCGGGTAGCCGATGGTCGTTTCAAGAACAGTCGCCGTAAGGTCCGCAACCACCCCCACTCTGTAGGAACAGAATGGGTCTTCAGGGTTGGTCACACTCTGAAGACCCATTCTGTTTAGGGTTGGTCACACTCACGGATCAACACCCATCCGGCGGCCTCCATGCATGAAGTGTGAGCCCGGGTAGGACTCTGGCCTTAGGGCAAGTTTCCCCCAGGAATCAACCTTCTGGCGCTCCTGGACGGTCTGCGCACCGTGCGGCGTACGCCAATCGATTGTGCACTCTGACTAACAGGTCTGGAAGCTGTACTGTTTCCTACAGAGCGGGGATGGTTTGATTATAGCAGTATGCCTTGTACCGAAATAAAAAGCGGTAAAATTGCCCTTGCCTATATTATGTTGTGTCTGTCCCAATCTCCGGTCGGCTTATCGCTGCCTCTTCAATCTTTATGTATAGCGGATTCATTACCGCTTTACCTTTGATCATAAACGTAATCTGGAATAGCAGCAACGTAATATTATCAGTACGTATCTAACATATTTTTTTAGGTAATGGGAGTTTAAGAATCACGTTGAGAACATAACTGCAACTGAAATTCGGGATGAAGTTCGCATGGCACACGCCAGGACGACAATTGGTGGAAACTACTATTAAAATTGTTTAAGGACGGCTCGCAACATACGAGGAATCAGTCGATTGCGATTGATTGCTTAAATTTAATTTATTTGCACTTAAATATTAAAATACAAAAAGACGAGCTTATTGCCACATCGCAACATCTTGCAACTAACCTAATCATAGAGAGTGTTTCATATGCGCGTTGTGGAAATAAAGATTACTAAAAGATAAATTATTCTGCGTAAAATGCAAACTACTATATTAACAAGTAAATATATTAAAAAGAATAAAAATACAACTGCTGTTACAGAGAGTGAACTAATAATTGTAAATATTTATAATATATTATAATTTATAAATTTTTGTGGTTTATATATTTACCCATGTATATTTCCAAAGTGAACTCAATAAGACCTTTCATTTGACACTAAACACGATAAATGTAGGTAATTTTTTTACGAGAATACATCAAATTTTTCTTGGTTATTATGACTGAATAACTAAATACTAATAAGTAAAACAAAATAATATTTTCGGTAAAGCATTTAATAAAGAACATAACAGTATTTACAATTTCTGCATATAGTTTCGTATTATGAGATAAAAACATCGACATGATTGAATAAGCGAGTTTTTTCAGTTCGCCAACTTTCTAATATTTATTCGTTATTATCTTAATTGTTTTACGAGATAAGATTTTAATATTTTATATTTCAAATTTCAATGCAATCATTTTACAGTTCTTATTTTTATGATCGGTATAGTGGTTTATAACTTATGGTCGTTTTTATCAAGGCCGTCGATTCACGCCGATTTCACGCTCTACGGTTTCACGTTCGAAACGGTACGGGCTAGTGTTTACTTCACAAATTAAAGGGTTAATTTATTGAGATATGGACATTTGGATATTTAGACAACTACTTACTTGATATTTTGACAGTTCAGGTACCCCATGACACTCGTGATGAGATAACGATTCAAATATTACTAAATACTTCTAAATCGGGTCAAGTGTTTAGAAGTTATGGTGGAATAAAGAAACGGAAAACTTACATAGATAAACCCTGAGCACATTACACTTTTTTTTGTAGTGCAGTCGTGTCAAAACTAAGAACCGCTGAGGAGAGGAAAGAAAAAAGGGTAGAACTGGTTAATTTTTAGAAAAGTTCTTCTTACTATTTGGAGTGAGTCTCGATGATTCTGAAAAAGGCGAGTTTCGTATATTTCCTGGGAGATTGTTCCAGATTCTTGCACCACGGACACAGAAAAAGTAAGAGAAAAAATCAATATTAGGACAAGAAATTTTGAGTAAATTATCAGAGGCTGACCGAAGTACGAGAACGTGGGTACTTAATGGGTCGATAAGCTCATGGAGATAGGAAGGTGCTGATAAGGAGAGTATACCATTAATTTATCCTGCCTATTGATAATAGGGAATGAATAAACCCTCCTAATGCCGATGCTACAATTCAACGAAGCTACATAAACGATAATGAAAATTTGAAATCAGAATCCTCAAAATGACTTGTGTTCTTGGAGAAGCTGATGAACCTAAATAACCTGATGAAGAATCTGAAGAACCCGATGAGCACTAATTTACTAAAACATTTTTCTCTTCATTGAGACGTCAAGACACAATTTTCTTAGACAGTGAGACGGCACAGCGTCAAATAAACACACATTGTTCTTAATGATACGAAAGCTGATGGAGTAGAATGGTGTTGATTGGACGAGTAAATAGAGGAGAGCAGGTATATAAATATTTCTACTTTGGCGTACTAGCAACCACTTTACCCATTCCGTATATTCAGATACTTGATCATACTTACGTAGATAGGATTTCCAATGTTTTGTTCCTGAAAAACTACTAAAGGCAAACATATGAAATTTTCACTGGTAATCATCAAATATATAGAAGGAATCTACAGTGTAAATTAATGTCGGCCTGTTGCTTATAGGCTGTATGTGTATAACTTATTACTTCACGGCTGGTGAGCTTAAGTAAGTCAAGTCTAATAACTGACAATTATAAGCTAATCGAAATATCTACAATTTTCTGATAATGCATGATAAGAAACTCTAATCATATTCGGCAATTACGATCAAGTTGCGCACGTCACGCACGTCTTGGCATTAGCTATACCAGTAGAATTCTGTAATTACCACTATTAAATAGTCCTCTATTGATCGCCACGTGCTCTATTTTATGTTCTAAATATTGACTATTTTGCATATAACTTTCTTCCAAAATAAATGTTGGGGTTTGTTTGAAATAAAAATAGGTTAGTAAATACCTACATAAGATATCTTATCCCAAATAAATTGTAAAAAGAAAGCCAACGAGAAAACCCGCAACTAAGCACTTACATATTTGTTCGTGTCTGGTTAGTTTTATGTTATTAATCTTCACTACTTATATAGCCCCCAGAGAATTATTTGTCTCGTTTCTTCAGAGACACATAAATTTCAACGTTCATGGGTCAGGACAAGCGTAATTGCAATTGGCGTCTAACTCAAATTCAGCGTTTTCTCAAATAGATACTGGGCAATGCTCTGTATGTCGCGTGACGATTGTCCGTGGGGAAGGTTATCGTTATATCGTTAGTCGACTGCAAAAGGACCTTTAAACTTACATTGCACCGTCGAAAGTCGTGCACATCCGTAAGTATATCGCATTCAAACATAAGCATTTCCCAATACAAGCTGGGATTTCCTTCGCTACTTTTTAAGTAGCTTTTACTAATTTTATTTTAAATAAAAACATCATCCTATAAACGGATTTCTTTACAAACCTTATCAAATATAACAATATTATACTGTTTTCTACAATATTTCTT
>CALYMY010000469.1:0-26487 GCA_944548615.1 Micropterix aruncella | reverse complement strand
TGAAATGAAATGTCCTACCCTCAAATTTGAAAATTTAAATTTCATGCCAGATTCCTACCGGTGGGTTTCATAAGGTTTGCAACAGAAATATAGAAAAATATCTGACAAAACATATATAGAACTTCTCTGCCGATAGAGAAAAAAACGCCAAATGGCCGACGGGCAAAAACACTGTTTTACAGACCAGGGTACCCGGGTTCGATACCCAGCCAGGACTCAATTTTTTTTTCGTTTTTTCTTCTCTTGATATTACCAAAATAGTATTAACATTTCAAAAACACAATATTTTAGCTCTCTCTATTACAGTTCTTTTTTTTTCATCGAAAATACAAGTTTTAGTACCGGCGTCGGGCGGGGCCAAGCGGGGCCGGGCGATGCCGAGCCGGACCTGAAATGAAATGACCTACCCTCAAATTTGAAAATTTCAATTTCATGCCAGATCCTACCGGTGGTTTCATAAGGTTGCAACAGAAATATAGAAAAATATCTGACAAAACATATATAGAACTTCTCTGCCGATAGAGAAAAAACGCCAAATGGCCGACGGGCAAAAACACTGTTTTACGAGACCAGGGTACCCGGGTTCGATACCCAGCGAGGACTCAATTTTTTTTTCGTTTTTTCTTCTCTTGATATTACCAAAATAGTATTAACCATTTCAAAAAACACAACATTTTAGCTCTCTCTATTACAGTTCTTTTTTTTTTCATCGAAAATACAAGTTTTAGTACCGGCGTCGGGCGGGGCCAAGCGGGCCGGGCGATGCCGAGCCGGACCTGAAATGAAATGTCCTACCCTCAAATTTTGAAAATTTAAATTTCATGCCAGATCCTACCGGTGGTTTCATAAGGTTGCAACAGAAATATAGAAAAATATCTGACAAAACATATATATAGAACTTCTCTGCCGATAGAGAAAAAACGCCAAATGGCCGACGGGGCAAAAACACTGTTTTACAGACCAGGGTACCCGGGTTCGATACCCAGCCAGGACTCAATTTTTTTTTCGTTTTTCTTCTCTTGATATTACCAAAATAGTATTAACATTTCAAAAAACACAATATTTTAGCTCTCTCTATTACAGTTCTTTTTTTTTCATCGAAAATACAAGTTTTAGTACCGGCGTCGGGCGGGGCCAAGCGGGGCCGGGCGATGCCGAGCCGGACCTGAAATGAAATGTCCTACCTCAAATTTGAAAATTTAAATTTCATGCCAGATCCTACCGGTGGTTTCATAAGGTTGCAACAGAAATATAGAAAAATATCTGACAAAACATATATAGAACTTCTCTGCCGATAGAGAAAAAACGCCAAATGGCCGACGGGCAAAAACACTGTTTTACAGACCAGGGTACCCGGGTTCGATACCCAGCCAGGACTCAATTTTTTTTTCGTTTTTTCTTCTCTTGATATTACCAAAATAGTATTAACATTTCAAAAAACACAATATTTTAGCTCTCTCTATTACAGTTCTTTTTTTTTCATCGAAAATACAAGTTTTAGTACCGGCGTCGGGCGGGGCCAAGCGGGGCCGGGCGATGCCGAGCCGGACCTGAAATGAAATGTCCTACCCTCAAATTTGAAAATTTAAATTTCATGCCAGATCCTACCGGTGGTTTCATAAGGTTGCAACAGAAATATAGAAAAATATCTGACAAAACATATATAGAACTTCTCTGCCGATAGAGAAAAAACGCCAAATGGCCGTCGGGCAAAAACACTGTTTTACAGACCAGGGTACCCGGGTTCGATACCCAGCCAGGACTCAATTTTTTTTTCGTTTTTTCTTCTCTTGATATTACCAAAATAGTATTAACATTTCAAAAAACACAATATTTTAGCTCTCTCTATTACAGTTCTTTTTTTTTCATCGAAAATACAAGTTTTAGTACCGGCGTCGGGCGGGGCCAAGCGGGGCCGGGCGATGCCGAGCCGGACCTGAAATGAAATGACCTACCCTCAAATTTGAAAATTTCAATTTCATGCCAGATCCTACCGGTGGTTTCATAAGGTTGCAACAGAAATATAGAAAAATATCTGACAAAACATATATAGAACTTCTCTGCCGATAGAGAAAAAACGCCAAATGGCCGACGGGCAAAAACACTGTTTTACAGACCAGGGTACCCGGGTTCGATACCCAGCCAGGACTCAATTTTTTTTCGTTTTTTCTTCTCTTGATATTACCAAAATAGTATTAACATTTCAAAAAACACAATATTTTAGCTCTCTCTATTACAGTTCTTTTTTTTTCATCGAAAATACAAGTTTTAGTACCGGCGTCGGGCGGGGGCCAAGTGGGGCCGGGCGATGCCGAGCCGGACCTGAAATGAAATGTCCTACCCTCAAATTTGAAAATTTAAATTTCATGCCAGATCCTACCGGTGGTTTCATAAGGTTGCAACAGAAATATAGAAAAATATCTGACAAAACATATATAGAACTTCTCTGCCGATAGAGAAAAAACGCCAAATGGCCGACGGGCAAAAACACTGTTTTACAGACCAGGGTACCCGGGTTCGATACCCAGCCAGGACTCAATTTTTTTTTCGTTTTTGTTCTCTTGATATTACCAAAATAGTATTAACATTTCAAAAAACACAATATTTTAGCTCTCTCTATTACAGTTCTTTTTTTTTCATCGAAAATACAAGTTTTAGTACCGGCGTCGGGCGGGGCCAAGCGGGGCCGGGCGATGCCGAGCCGGACCTGAAATGAAATGACCTACCCTCAAATTTGAAAATTTCAATTTCATGCCAGATCCTACCGGTGGTTTCATAAGGTTGCAACAGAAATATAGAAAAATATCTGACAAAACATATATAGAACTTCTCTGCCGATAGAGAAAAAACGCCAAATGGCCGACGGGCAAAAACACTGTTTTACAGACCAGGGTACCCGGGTTCGATACCCAGCGAGGACTCAATTTTTTTTTCGTTTTTTCTTCTCTTGATATTACCAAAATAGTATTAACATTTCAAAAAACACAACATTTTAGCTCTCTCTATTACAGTTCTTTTTTTTTCATCGAAAATACAAGTTTTAGTACCGGCGTCGGGCGGGGCCAAGCGGGGCCGGGCGATGCCGAGCCGGACCTGAAATGAAATGACCTACTCTCAAATTTGAAAATTTCAATTTCATGCCAGATCCTACCGGTGGTTTCATAAGGTTGCAACAGAAATATAGAAAAATATCTGACAAAACATATATAGAACTTCTCTGCCGATAGAGAAAAAACGCCAAATGGCCGACGGGCAAAAACACTGTTTTACAGACCAGGGTACCCGGGTTCGATACCCAGCCAGGATTCAATTTTTTTTTCGTTTTTTCTTCTCTTGATATTACCAAAATAGTATTAACATTTCAAAAAACACAATATTTTAGCTCTCTCTATTACAGTTCTTTTTTTTTTCATCGAAAATACAAGTTTTAGTACCGGCGTCGGGCGGGGCCAAGCGGGGCCGGGCGATGCCGAGCCGGACCTGAAATGAAATGACCTACCCTCAAATTTGAAAATTTCAATTTCATGCCAGATCCTACCGGTAGTTTCATAAGGTTGCAACAGGAATATAGAAAAATATCTGACAAAACATATATAGAACTTCTCTGCCGATAGAGAAAAAACGCCAAATGGCCGACGGGCAAAAACACTGTTTTACAGACCAGGGTATCCGGGTTCGATACCCAGCCAGGACTCAATTTTTTTTTCGTTTTTTCTTCTCTTGATATTACCAAAATAGTATTAACATTTCAAAAAACACAATATTTTAGCTCTCTCTATTACAGTTCTTTTTTTTTCATCGAAAATACAAGTTTTAGTACCGGCGTCGGGCGGGGCCAAGCGGGGCCGGGCGATGCCGAGCCGGACCTGAAATGAAATGACCTACCCTCAAATTTGAAAATTTCAATTTCATGCCAGATCCTACCGGTGGTTTCATAAGGTTGCAACAGAAATATAGAAAAATATCTGACAAAACATATATAGAACTTCTCTGCCGATAGAGAAAAAACGCCAAATGGCCGACGGGCAAAAACACTGTTTTACAGACCAGGGTACCCGGGTTCGATACCCAGCCAGGACTCAATTTTTTTTTCGTTTTTTCTTCTCTTGATATTACCAAAATAGTATTAACATTTCAAAAAACACAATATTTTAGCTCTCTCTATTACAGTTCTTTTTTTTTCATCGAAAATACAAGTTTTAGTACCGGCGTCGGGCGGGGCCAAGCGGGGCCGGGCGATGCCGAGCCGGACCTGAAATGAAATGACCTACTCTCAAATTTGAAAATTTCAATTTCATGCCAGATCCTACCGGTGGTTTCATAAGGTTGCAACAGAAATATAGAAAAATATCTGACAAAACATATATAGAACTTCTCTGCCGATAGAGAAAAAACGCCAAATGGCCGACGGGCAAAAACACTGTTTTACAGACCAGGGTACCCGGGTTCGATACCCAGCCGGGACTCAATTTTTTTTTCGTTTTTTCTTCTCTTGATATTACCAAAATAGTATTAACATTTCAAAAAACACAATATTTTAGCTCTCTCTATTACAGTTCTTTTTTTTCATCGAAAATACAAGTTTTAGTACCGGCGTCGGGCGAGGCCAAGTGGGGCCGGGCGATGCCGAGCCGGACCTGAAATGAAATGCCCTACCCTCAAATTTGAAAATTTAAATTTCATGCCAGATCCTACCGGTGGTTTCATAAGGTTGCAACAGAAATATAGAAAAATATCTGACAAAACATATATAGAACTTCTCTGCCGATAGAGAAAAAACGCCAAATGGCCGACGGGCAAAAACACTGTTTTACAGACCAGGGTACCCGGGTTCGATACCCAGCCAGGACTCAATTTTTTTTTCGTTTTTTCTTCTCTTGATATTACCAAAATAGTATTAACATTTCAAAAAACACAATATTTTAGCTCTCTCTATTACAGTTCTTTTTTTTTCATCGAAAATACAAGTTTTAGTACCGGCGTCGGGCGGGGCCAAGCGGGGCCGGGCGATGCCGAGCCGGACCTGAAATGAAATGACCTACCCTCAAATTTGAAAATTTCAATTTCATGCCAGATCCTACCGGTGGTTTCATAAGGTTGCAACAGAAATATAGAAAAATATCTGACAAAACATATATAGAACTTCTCTGCCGATAGAGAAAAAACGCCAAATGGCCGACGGGCAAAAACACTGTTTTACAGACCAGGGTACCCGGGTTCGATACCCAGCGAGGACTCAATTTTTTTTTCGTTTTTTCTTCTCTTGATATTACCAAAATAGTATTAACATTTCAAAAAACACAACATTTTAGCTCTCTCTATTACAGTTCTTTTTTTTTCATCGAAAATACAAGTTTTAGTACCGGCGTCGGGCGGGGCCAAGCGGGGCCGGGCGATGCCGAGCCGGACCTGAAATGAAATGTCCTACCCTCAAATTTGAAAATTTAAATTTCATGCCAGATCCTACCGGTGGTTTCATAAGGTTGCAACAGAAATATAGAAAAATATCTGACAAAACATATATAGAACTTCTCTGCCGATAGAGAAAAAACGCCAAATGGCCGACGGGCAAAAACACTGTTTTACAGACCAGGGTACCCGGGTTCGATACCCAGCCAGGACTCAATTTTTTTTTCGTTTTTTCTTCTCTTGATATTACCAAAATAGTATTAACATTTCAAAAAACACAATATTTTAGCTCTCTCTATTACAGTTCTTTTTTTTTCATCGAAAATACAAGTTTTAGTACCGGCGTCGGGCGGGGCCAAGCGGGGCCGGGCGATGCCGAGCCGGACCTGAAATGAAATGTCCTACCCTCAAATTTGAAAATTTAAATTTCATGCCAGATCCTACCGGTGGTTTCATAAGGTTGCAACAGAAATATAGAAAAATATCTGACAAAACATATATAGAACTTCTCTGCCGATAGGGAAAAAACGCCAAATGGCCGACGGGCAAAAACACTGTTTTACAGACCAGGGTACCCGGGTTCGATACCCAGCCAGGACTCAATTTTTTTTTCGTTTTTTCTTCTCTTGATATTACTAAAATAGTATTAACATTTCAAAAAACACAATATTTTAGCTCTCTCTATTACAGTTCTTTTTTTTTCATCGAAAATACAAGTTTTAGTACCGGCGTCGGGCGGGGCCAAGCGGGGCCGGGCGATGCCGAGCCGGACCTGAAATGAAATGACCTACCCTCAAATTTGAAAATTTCAATTTCATGCCAGATCCTACCGGTGGTTTCATAAGGTTGCAACAGAAATATAGTCCGAACGCCGTAACGCTATAGGTTTACTCTATCACGATCTTTTTCGAAAAATGTGATTTTTTCGTAATAATTTCTATGTTTAAAATGAAATTTTATATAAAATTTTTCAAAATGACAAAATTTCAAAAATGCCATTTTGTAGAGTTTAAGCGGGGTGTCGATCTCGCCAAAGACCGCAACGCGGTAGGTTTACTATATCACGGTCTTTTTCGAAAAATGTCATTTATTCATAACAATTTCTATGTTCAAAATGAAAGTTTATATAAAAAATTTCAAAATGTCAAAATTTCGAAAATGCCATTTCGTAGAGATTACCAAGACCGTCGTTCTGTCCGAACGCCGTAACGCTATAGGTTTACTCTATCACGATATTTTTCGAAAAATGTGATTTTTTCATTATAATTTCTATGTTTAAAATGAAATTTTATATAAAATTTTTCAAAATTTCAAAATTTCAAAAATGCAATTTTGTAGAGCTTAAGCGGGGTGTCGATCTCGCCAAAGACCGCAACGCGGTAGGTTTACTCTATCTCGATTTATTTCGAAAAATGTGATTTTCTCATAACAATTTCTATGTTCAAAATGAAAGTTTATATAAAAAATTTCAAAATGTCAAAATTTCGAAAATGCCATTTTGTAGAGCTTAAGCGGGGTGTCGATCTCGCCAAAGACCGCAACGCGGTAGATTTACTCTATCACGGTCTTTTTCGAAAAATGTCATTTATTCATAACAATTTCTATGTTCAAAATGAAAGTTTATATAAAAAATTTCAAAATGTCAAAATTTCAAAATGCCATTTTGTAGAGATTACCAAGGCCGTCGTTCTGTCCGAACGCCGTAACGCTATAGGTTTACTCTATCACGATCTTTTTCGAAAAATGTGATTTTTTCATAACAATTTCTATGTTTAAAATGAAATTTTATATAAAATTTTTCAAAATGTCAAAATTTCGAAAATGCCATTTTGTAGAGATTACCAAGGCCGTCGTTCTGTCCGAACGCTGTAACGCTATAGGTTTACTCTATCACGATCTTTTTCGAAAAATGTGATTTTTTCATAATAATTTCTATGTTTAAAATGAAATTTTATATAAAATTTTTCAAAATGTCAAAATTTCAAAAATGCCATTTTGTAGAGCTTAAGCGGGGTGTCGATCTCGCCAAAGACCGCAACGCGGTAGGTTTACTCTATCTCGTTCTTTTGTGAAAAATGTGATTTTTTCATAACAATTTCTATGTTCAAAATGAAAGTTTATATAAAAAATTTCAAAATGTCAAAATTTCGAAAATGCCATTTCGTAGAGATTTCAAAGGCCTTCGTTCTGCTCAAACACCGTAATGCGTTTGATTTACTCTATCACGGTCTTTTTCGAAAAATGACATTTATTCATAACAATTTCTATGTTCAAAATGAAAGTTTATATAAAAAATTTCAAAATGTCAAAATTTCGAAAATGCCATTTTGTAGAGATTACCAAGGCCGTCGTTCTGTCCGAACGCCGTAACGCTATAGGTTTACTCTATCACGATCTTTTTCGAAAAATGTGATTTTTTCATAACAATTTCTATGTTTAAAATGAAATTTTATATAAAATTTTTCAAAATGTCAAAATTTCGAAAATGCCATTTTGTAGAGATTACCAAGGCCGTCGTTCTGTCCCAACGCCGTAACGCTATAGGTTTACTCTATCACGATCTTTTTCGAAAAATGTGATTTTTTCATAATAATTTCTATGTTTAAAATGAAATTTTATATAAAATTTTTCAAAATGTCAAAATTTCAAAAATGCCATTTTGTAGAGTTTAAGCGGGGTGTCGATCTCGCCAAAGACCGCAACGCGGTAGGTTTACTATATCACGGTCTTTTTCGAAAAATGTCATTTATTCATAACAATTTCTATGTTCAAAATGAAAGTTTATATAAAAAATTTCAAAATGTCAAAATTTCGAAAATGCCATTTTGTAGAGATTACCAAGGCCGTCGTTCTGTCCGAACGCCGTAACGCTATAGGTTTACTCTATCACGATCTTTTTCGAAAAATGTGATTTTTTCATAATAATTTCTATGTTTAAAATGAAATTTTATATAAAATTTTTCAAAATGTCAAAATTTCAAAAATGCCATTTTGTAGAGTTTAAGCGGGGTGTCGATCTCGCCAAAGACCGCAACGCGGTAGGTTTACTCTATCACGGTCTTTTTCGAAAAATGTCATTTATTCATAACAATTTCTATGTTCAAAATGAAAGTTTATATAAAAAATTTCAAAATGTCAAAATTTCGAAAATGCCATTTCGTAGAGATTACCAAGGCCGTCGTTCTGTCCGAACGCCGTAACGCTATAGGTTTACTCTATCACGATATTTTTCAAAAAATGTGATTTTTTCATTATAATTTCTATGTTTAAAATGAAATTTTATATAAAATTTTTCAAAATTTCAAAATTTCAAAAATGCAATTTTGTAGAGCTTAAGCGGGGTGTCGATCTCGCCAAAGACCGCAACGCGGTAGGTTTACTCTATCTCGATTTATTTCGAAAAATGTGATTTTTTCATAACAATTTCTATGTTCAAAATGAAAGTTTATATAAAAAATTTCAAAATGTCAAAATTTCGAAAATGCCATTTTGTAGAGATTACCAAGGTCGTCGTTCTGTCCGAACACCGTAACGCTATAGGTTTACTCTATCACGATCGTTTTCGAAAAATGTGATTTTTTCATAACAATTTCTATGTTTAAAATGAAATTTTATATAAAATTTTTCAAAATGTCAAAGTTTCAAAAATGCCATTTTGTAGAGCTTAAGCGGGGTGTCGATCTCGCCAAAGACCGAAACGCGGTAGGTTTACTCTATCACGGTCTTTTTCGAAAAATGTCATTTATTCATAACAATTTCTATGTTCAAAATGAAAGTTTATATAAAAAATTTCAAAATGTCAAAATTTCGAAAATGCCATTTCGTAGAGATTTCAAAGGCCTTCGTTCTGCTTAAACACCGTAACGCGTTTGATTTACTCTATCACGGTCTTTTTCGAAAAATGACATTTATTCATAACAATTTCTATGTTCAGGAGTTCCCTCGTCGGGAGCCAACCCTGGGTGCAGCAGCCATGTCATGGTGGAACTTAGTAATTGCCATCATAATGGAATGCCTATACCAAATTTCACGTCTCTACGGTTGACCGTTGAGGAGTTCCCTCGTCGGGAGCCAACCCTGGGTGCAGCAGCCATGTCATGGTGGAACTTAGTAATTGCCATCATAATGGAATGCCTATACCAAATTTTACGTCTCTACGGTTGACCGTTGAGGAGTTCCCTCGTCGGGAGCCAACCCTGGGTGCAGCAGCCATGTCATGGTGGAACTTAGTAATTGCCATCATAATGGAATGCCTATACCAAATTTCACGTCTCTACGGTTGACCGTTGAGGAGTTCCCTCGTCGGGAGCCAACCCTGGGTGCAGCAGCGATGTCATGGTGGAACTTAGAAATTGCCGTCATAATGGAATGCCTATACCAAATTTCAGGTCTCTACGGTTGACCGTTGAGGAGTTCCTTCGTCGGGAGCCAACCCTGGGTGCAGCAGCCATGTCATGGTGGAACTTAGTAATTGCCATCATATTGGAATGCCTATACCAAATTTCACGTCTCTACGGTTGACCGTTGAGGAGTTCCCTCGTCGGGAGCCAACCCTGGGTGCAGCAGCGATGTCATGGTGGAACTTAGAAATTGCCGTCATAATGGAATGCCTATACCAAATTTCAGGTCTCTACGGTTGACCGTTGAGGAGTTCCCTCGTCGGGAGCCAACCCTGGGTTCAGCAGCCATGTCATGGTGGAACTTAGTAATTGCCATCATAATGGAATGCCTATACCAAATTTCACGTCTCTACGGTTGACCGTTGAGGAGTTCCCTCGTCGGGAGCCAACCCTGGGTGCAGCAGCCATGTCATGGTGGAACTTATTAATTGCCATCATAATGGAATGCCTATACCAAATTTCACATCTCTACGGTTGACCGTTGAGGAGTTCCCTCGTCGGGAGCCAACCCTGGGTGCAGCAGCCATGTCATGGTGGAACTTAGTAATTGCCATCATAATGGAATGCCTATACCAAATTTCACGTCTCTACGGTTGACCGTTGAGAAGTTCCCTCGTCGGGAGCCAACCCTGGGTGCAGCAGCCATGTCATGGTGGAACTTAGTAATTGCCATCATAATGGAATGCCTATACCAAATTTCACGTCTCTACGGTTGACCGTTGAGGAGTTCCCTCGTCGGGAGCCAACCCTGGGTGCAGCAGCCATGTCATGGTGGAACTTAGTAATTGCCATCATAATGGAATGCCTATACCAAATTTCACGTCTCTACGGTTGACCGTTGAGAAGTTCCCTCGTCGGGAGCCAACCCTGGGTGCAGCAGCCATGTCATGGTGGAACTTAGTAATTGCCATCATAATGGAATGCCTATACCAAATTTCACGTCTCTACGGTTGACCGTTGAGGAGTTCCCTCGTCCTTGTCACGTACCTCTTTCCGTAGGTTGTTTACTCCTTTTAATTCGTTTAACGCCTCGCGGGCAATATCTCTGGCTCGTTCCGGTATTTCTTCGAAATTCCGAAACGGCACTTCTATTTCTGTGGTCTCCATATTGTCTCTTCTCGTTGATCAAAGGCACTGAAAATGAAAATGAAAAAGCACAGATTAAATAGTATTGAAAAGTAATTAAAGAAGAAGAAGAAGACGAGATAAAAAGCAGAAGCAATGAAATGAAAAGCGTTCTAAAACCCTATCTTTTGACACCTCGCTTGTGTGTATATGATAAAATAAAGAATATAATATTTAATTTATTAAACGAAGCCGCGGGAAAAATACTAAAACTCCCTTGGCTCGGATCGCTACTATTGAAAACAAAAATCGTGAAATCGATAAATAAACTTTCGCAAGTATGACGAGGGCTGAAGTTACCATAGAAACAGAAATCGTTAAATCGATAAATATTCTATTGCGAGTCGGGCCACTGCACCGCCTGAGCTCGTTACTATGGAAACAAAACCGTTAAATCGATAAATCAATATACCTATACAGATATTAATTCGTCTATAATTCCGTTAATATTAATCAGATTTGAAAATTAAAAGAAGCGTTAGATGCGCAAAGCAAAACTCTATTAGATAATAATAAACAGGGAGGACTATTGATGCCTTTTAGCGCAATAGCCCTCAAACGTCGGGAGCCAATTTATTTCGAAAAATGTGATTTTTTCATAACAATTTCTATGTTCAAAATGAAAGTTTATATAAAAAAATTCAAAATGTCAAAATTTCGAAAATGCCATTTCGTAGAGATTTCAAAGGCCTTCGTTCTGTCCGAACACCGTAACGCGTTAGGTTTACTCTATCTCGATTTATTTCGAAAAATATGATTTTTTCATAATAATTTCCAAGTTCAAAATGAAAGTTTATATAAAAATTTTCAAAATATCAAAATTTCAAAAATACCATTTTGTAGAGCTTAAGCGGGGTGTCGATCTCGCCAAAGACCGCAACGCGGTAGGTTTACTCTATCACGGTCTTTTTCGAAAAATGTCATTTATTCATAACAATTTCTATGTTCAAAATGAAAGTTTATATAAAAAATTTCAAAATGTCAAAATTTCGAAAATGCCATTTTGTAGAGATTACCAAGGCCGTCGTTCTGTCCGAACACCGTAACGCTATAGGTTTACTCTATCACGATCTTTTTCGAAAAATGTGATTTTTTCATAACAATTTCTATGTTTAAAATGAAATTTTATATAAAATTTTTCAAAATGTCAAAATTTCGAAAATGCCATTTTGTAGAGATTACCAAGGCCGTCGTTCTGTCCGAACGCCGTAACGCTATAGGTTTACTCTATCACGATCTTTTTCGAAAAATGTGATTTTTTCGTAATAATTTCTATGTTTAAAATGAAATTTTATATAAAATTTTTCAAAATGACAAAATTTCAAAAATGCCATTTTGTAGAGTTTAAGCGGGGTGTCGATCTCGCCAAAGACCGCAACGCGGTAGGTTTACTCTATCACGGTCTTTTTCGAAAAATGTCATTTATTCATAACAATTTCTATGTTCAAAATGAAAGTTTATATAAAAAATTTCAAAATGTCAAAATTTCGAAAATGCCATTTCGTAGAGATTACCAAGGCCGTCGTTCTGTCCGAACGCCGTAACGCTATAGGTTTACTCTATCACGATATTTTTCGAAAAATGTGATTTTTTCATTATAATTTCTATGTTTAAAATGAAATTTTATATAAAATTTTTCAAAATTTCAAAATTTCAAAAATGCAATTTTGTAGAGCTTAAGCGGGGTGTCGATCTCGCCAAAGACCGCAACGCGGTAGGTTTACTCTATCTCGATTTATTTCGAAAAATGTGATTTTTTCATAACAATTTCTATGTTCAAAATGAAAGTTTATATAAAAAATTTCAAAATGTCAAAATTTCGAAAATGCCATTTTGTAGAGATTACCAAGGCCGTCGTTCTGTCCGAACACCGTAACGCTATAGGTTTACTCTATCACGATCGTTTTCGAAAAATGTGATTTTTTCATAACAATTTCTATGTTTAAAATGAAATTTTATATAAAATTTTTCAAAATGTCAAAATTTCGAAAATGCCATTTTGTAGAGATTACCAAGGCCGTCGTTCTGTCCGAACGCCGTAACGCTATAGGTTTACTCTATCACGATCTTTTTCGAAAAATGTGATTTTTTCATAATAATTTCTATGTTTAAAATGAAATTTTATATAAAATTTTTCAAAATGTCAAAATTTCAAAAATGCCATTTTGTAGAGCTTAAGCGGGGTGTCGATCTCGCCAAAGACCGCAACGCGGTAGGTTTACTCTATCTCGATTTATTTCGAAAAATGTGATTTTTTCATAACAATTTCTATGTTCAAAATGAAAGTTTATATAAAAAATTTCAAAATGTCAAAATTTCGAAAATGCCATTTTGTAGAGATTACCAAGGCCGTCGTTCTGTCCGAACACCGTAACGCTATAGGTTTACTCTATCACGATCGTTTTCGAAAAATGTGATTTTTTCATAACAATTTCTATGTTTAAAATGAAATTTTATATAAAATTTTTCAAAATGTCAAAATTTCGAAAATGCCATTTTGTAGAGATTACCAAGGCCGTCGTTCTGTCCGAACGCCGTAACGCTATAGGTTTACTCTATCACGATCTTTTTCGAAAAATGTGATTTTTTCATAATAATTTCTATGTTTAAAATGAAATTTTATATAAAATTTTTCAAAATGTCAAAATTTCAAAAATGCCATTTTGTAGAGCTTAAGCGGGGTGTCGATCTCGCCAAAGACCGCAACGCGGTAGGTTTACTCTATCTCGATTTATTTCGAAAAATGTGATTTTTTCATAACAATTTCTATGTTCAAAATGAAAGTTTATATAAAAAATTTCAAAATGTCACAATTTCGAAAATGCCATTTTGTAGAGATTACCAAGGCCGTCGTTCTGTCCGAACACCGTAACGCTATAGGTTTACTCTATCACGATCTTTTTCGAAAAATGTGATTTTTTCATAACAATTTCTATGTTTAAAATGAAATTTTATATAAAATTTTTCATATTGTCAAAATTTCGAAAATGCCATTTTGTAGAGATTACCAAGGCCGTCGTTCTGTCCAAACGCCGTAACGCTATAGGTTTACTCTATCACGATATTTTTCGAAAAATGTGATTTTTTCATTATAATTTCTATGTTTAAAATGAAATTTTATATAAAATTTTTCAAAATTTCAAAATTTCAAAAATGCAATTTTGTAGAGCTTAAGCGGGGTGTCGATCTCGCCAAAGACCGCAACGCGGTAGGTTTACTCTATCTCGATTTATTTCGAAAAATGTGATTTTTTCATAACAATTTCTATGTTCAAAATGAAAGTTTATATAAAAAATTTCAAAATGTCAAAATTTCGAAAATGCCATTTTGTAGAGATTACCAAGGCCGTCGTTCTGTCCGAACGCCGTAACGCTATAAGTTTACTCTATCACGATCTTTTTCGAAAAATGTGATTTTTTCATAATAATTTCTATGTTTAAAATGAAATTTTATATAAAATTTTTCAAAATGTCAAAATTTCAAAAATGCTATTTTGTAGAGCTTAAGCGGGGTGTCGATCTCGCCAAAGACCGCAACGCGATAGGTTTACTGTATCACGGTCTTTTTCGAAAAATGTCATTTATTCATAACAATTTCTATGTTCAAAATGAAAGTTTATATAAAAAATTTCAAAATGTCAAAATTTCGAAAATGCCATTTCGTAGAGATTACCAAGGCCGTCGTTCTGTCCGAACGCCGTAACGCTATAGGTTTACTCTATCACGATATTTTTCGAAAAATGTGATTTTTTCATTATAATTTCTATGTTTAAAATGAAATTTTATATAAAATTTTTCAAAATTTCAAAATTTCAAAAATGCAATTTTGTAGAGCTTAAGCGGGGTGTCGATCTCGCCAAAGACCGCAACGCGGTAGGTTTACTCTATCACGGTCTTTTTCGAAAAATGTCATTTATTCATAACAATTTCTATGTTCAAAATGAAAGTTTATATAAAAAATTTCAAAATGTCAAAATTTCGAAAATGCCATTTTGTAGAGATTACCAAGGCCGTCGTTCTGTCCAAACACCGTAACGCTATAGGTTTACTCTATCACGATCTTTTTCGAAAAATGTGATTTTTTCATAACAATTTCTATGTTTAAAATGAAATTTTATATAAAAATTTTCAAAATGTCAAAATTTCGAAAATGCCATTTTGTAGAGATTACCAAGGCCGTCGTTCTGTCCGAACGCCGTAACGCTATAGGTTTACTCTATCACGATCTTTTTCGAAAAATGTGATTTTTTCATAATAATTTCTATGTTTAAAATGAAATTTTATATAAAATTTTTCAAAATGTCAAAATTTCAAAAATGCCATTTTGTAGAGTTTAAGCGGGGTGTCGATCTCGCCAAAGACCGCAACGCGGTAGGTTTACTCTATCACGGTCTTTTTCGAAAAATGTCATTTATTCATAACAATTTCTATGTTCAAAATGAAAGTTTATATAAAAAATTTCAAAATGTCAAAATTTCGAAAATGCCATTTCGTAGAGATTACCAAGGCCGTCGTTCTGTCCGAACGCCGTAACGCTATAGGTTTACTCTATCACGATATTTTTCAAAAAATGTGATTTTTTCATTATAATTTCTATGTTTAAAATGAAATTTTATATAAAATTTTTCAAAATTTCAAAATTTCAAAAATGCAATTTTGTAGAGCTTAAGCGGGGTGTCGATCTCGCCAAAGACCGCAACGCGGTAGGTTTACTCTATCTCGATTTATTTCGAAAAATGTGATTTTTTCATAACAATTTCTATGTTCAAAATGAAAGTTTATATAAAAAATTTCAAAATGTCAAAATTTCGAAAATGCCATTTTATAGAGATTACCAAGGTCGTCGTTCTGTCCGAACACCGTAACGCTATAGGTTTACTCTATCACGATCGTTTTCGAAAAATGTGATTTTTTCATAACAATTTCTATGTTTAAAATGAAATTTTATATAAAATTTTTCAAAATGTCAAAGTTTCAAAAATGCCATTTTGTAGAGCTTAAGCGGGGTGTCGATCTCGCCAAAGACCGAAACGCGGTAGGTTTACTCTATCACGGTCTTTTTCGAAAAATGTCATTTATTCATAACAATTTCTATGTTCAAAATGAAAGTTTATATAAAAAATTTCAAAATGTCAAAATTTCGAAAATGCCATTTCGTAGAGATTTCAAAGGCCTTCGTTCTGCTTAAACACCGTAACGCGTTTGATTTACTCTATCACGGTCTTTTTCGAAAAATGACATTTATTCATAACAATTTCTATGTTCAGGAGTTCCCTCGTCGGGAGCCAACCCTGGGTGCAGCAGCCATGTCATGGTGGAACTTAGTAATTGCCATCATAATGGAATGCCTATACCAAATTTCACGTCTCTACGGTTGACCGTTGAGGAGTTCCCTCGTCGGGAGCCAACCCTGGGTGCAGCAGCCATGTCATGGTGGAACTTAGTAATTGCCATCATAATGGAATGCCTATACCAAATTTTACGTCTCTACGGTTGACCGTTGAGGAGTTCCCTCGTCGGGAGCCAACCCTGGGTGCAGCAGCCATGTCATGGTGGAACTTAGTAATTGCCATCATAATGGAATGCCTATACCAAATTTCACGTCTCTACGGTTGACCGTTGAGGAGTTCCCTCGTCGGGAGCCAACCCTGGGTGCAGCAGCGATGTCATGGTGGAACTTAGAAATTGCCGTCATAATGGAATGCCTATACCAAATTTCAGGTCTCTACGGTTGACCGTTGAGGAGTTCCTTCGTCGGGAGCCAACCCTGGGTGCAGCAGCCATGTCATGGTGGAACTTAGTAATTGCCATCATATTGGAATGCCTATACCAAATTTCACGTCTCTACGGTTGACCGTTGAGGAGTTCCCTCGTCGGGAGCCAACCCTGGGTGCAGCAGCGATGTCATGGTGGAACTTAGAAATTGCCGTCATAATGGAATGCCTATACCAAATTTCAGGTCTCTACGGTTGACCGTTGAGGAGTTCCCTCGTCGGGAGCCAACCCTGGGTTCAGCAGCCATGTCATGGTGGAACTTAGTAATTGCCATCATAATGGAATGCCAATACCAAATTTCACGTCTCTACGGTTGACCGTTGAGGAGTTCCCTCGTCGGGAGCCAACCCTGGGTGCAGCAGCCATGTCATGGTGGAACTTATTAATTGCCATCATAATGGAATGCCTATACCAAATTTCACATCTCTACGGTTGACCGTTGAGGAGTTCCCTCGTCGGGAGCCAACCCTGGGTGCAGCAGCCATGTCATGGTGGAACTTAGTAATTGCCATCATAATGGAATGCCTATACCAAATTTCACGTCTCTACGGTTGACCGTTGAGAAGTTCCCTCGTCGGGAGCCAACCCTGGGTGCAGCAGCCATGTCATGGTGGAACTTAGTAATTGCCATCATAATGGAATGCCTATACCAAATTTCACGTCTCTACGGTTGACCGTTGAGGAGTTCCCTCGTCGGGAGCCAACCCTGGGTGCAGCAGCCATGTCATGGTGGAACTTAGTAATTGCCATCATAATGGAATGCCTATACCAAATTTCACGTCTCTACGGTTGACCGTTGAGAAGTTCCCTCGTCGGGAGCCAACCCTGGGTGCAGCAGCCATGTCATGGTGGAACTTAGTAATTGCCATCATAATGGAATGCCTATACCAAATTTCACGTCTCTACGGTTGACCGTTGAGGAGTTCCCTCGTCCTTGTCACGTACCTCTTTCCGTAGGTTGTTTACTCCTTTTAATTCGTTTAACGCCTCGCGGGCAATATCTCTGGCTCGTTCCGGTATTTCTTCGAAATTCCGAAACGGCACTTCTATTTCTGTGGTCTCCATATTGTCTCTTCTCGTTGATCAAAGGCACTGAAAATGAAAATGAAAAAGCACAGATTAAATAGTATTGAAAAGTAATTAAAGAAGAAGAAGAAGACGAGATAAAAAGCAGAAGCAATGAAATGAAAAGCGTTCTAAAACCCTATCTTTTGACACCTCGCTTGTGTGTATATGATAAAATAAAGAATATAATATTTAATTTATTAAACGAAGCCGCGGGAAAAATACTAAAACTCCCTTGGCTCGGATCGCTACTATTGAAAACAAAAATCGTGAAATCGATAAATAAACTTTCGCAAGTATGACGAGGGCTGAAGTTACCATAGAAACAGAAATCGTTAAATCGATAAATATTCTATTGCGAGTCGGGCCACTGCACCGCCTGAGCTCGTTACTATGGAAACAAAACCGTTAAATCGATAAATCAATATACCTATACAGATATTAATTCGTCTATAATTCCGTTAATATTAATCAGATTTGAAAATTAAAAGAAGCGTTAGATGCGCAAAGCAAAACTCTATTAGATAATAATAAACAGGGAGGACTATTGATGCCTTTTAGCGCAATAGCCCTCAAACGTCGGGAGCCAATTTATTTCGAAAAATGTGATTTTTTCATAACAATTTCTATGTTCAAAATGAAAGTTTATATAAAAAAATTCAAAATGTCAAAATTTCGAAAATGCCATTTCGTAGAGATTTCAAAGGCCTTCGTTCTGTCCGAACACCGTAACGCGTTAGGTTTACTCTATCTCGATTTATTTCGAAAAATATGATTTTTTCATAATAATTTCCAAGTTCAAAATGAAAGTTTATATAAAAATTTTCAAAATATCAAAATTTCAAAAATACCATTTTGTAGAGCTTAAGCGGGGTGTCGATCTCGCCAAAGACCGCAACGCGGTAGGTTTACTCTATCACGGTCTTTTTCGAAAAATGTCATTTATTCATAACAATTTCTATGTTCAAAATGAAAGTTTATATAAAAAATTTCAAAATGTCAAAATTTCGAAAATGCCATTTTGTAGAGATTACCAAGGCCGTCGTTCTGTCCGAACACCGTAACGCTATAGGTTTACTCTATCACGATCTTTTTCGAAAAATGTGATTTTTTCATAACAATTTCTATGTTTAAAATGAAATTTTATATAAAATTTTTCAAAATGTCAAAATTTCGAAAATGCCATTTTGTAGAGATTACCAAGGCCGTCGTTCTGTCCGAACGCCGTAACGCTATAGGTTTACTCTATCACGATCTTTTTCGAAAAATGTGATTTTTTCGTAATAATTTCTATGTTTAAAATGAAATTTTATATAAAATTTTTCAAAATGACAAAATTTCAAAAATGCCATTTTGTAGAGTTTAAGCGGGGTGTCGATCTCGCCAAAGACCGCAACGCGGTAGGTTTACTCTATCACGGTCTTTTTCGAAAAATGTCATTTATTCATAACAATTTCTATGTTCAAAATGAAAGTTTATATAAAAAATTTCAAAATGTCAAAATTTCGAAAATGCCATTTCGTAGAGATTACCAAGGCCGTCGTTCTGTCCGAACGCCGTAACGCTATAGGTTTACTCTATCACGATATTTTTCGAAAAATGTGATTTTTTCATTATAATTTCTATGTTTAAAATGAAATTTTATATAAAATTTTTCAAAATTTCAAAATTTCAAAAATGCAATTTTGTAGAGCTTAAGCGGGGTGTCGATCTCGCCAAAGACCGCAACGCGGTAGGTTTACTCTATCTCGATTTATTTCGAAAAATGTGATTTTTTCATAACAATTTCTATGTTCAAAATGAAAGTTTATATAAAAAATTTCAAAATGTCAAAATTTCGAAAATGCCATTTTGTAGAGATTACAAAGGCCGTCGTTCTGTCCGAACACCGTAACGCTATAGGTTTACTCTATCACGATCGTTTTCGAAAAATGTGATTTTTTCATAACAATTTCTATGTTTAAAATGAAATTTTATATAAAATTTTTCAAAATGTCAAAATTTCGAAAATGCCATTTTGTAGAGATTACCAAGGCCGTCGTTCTGTCCGAACGCCGTAACGCTATAGGTTTACTCTATCACGATCTTTTTCGAAAAATGTGATTTTTTCATAATAATTTCTATGTTTAAAATGAAATTTTATATAAAATTTTTCAAAATGTCAAAATTTCAAAAATGCCATTTTGTAGAGCTTAAGCGGGGTGTCGATCTCGCCAAAGACCGCAACGCGGTAGGTTTACTCTATCTCGATTTATTTCGAAAAATGTGATTTTTTCATAACAATTTCTATGTTCAAAATGAAAGTTTATATAAAAAATTTCAAAATGTCAAAATTTCGAAAATGCCATTTTGTAGAGATTACCAAGGCCGTCGTTCTGTCCGAACACCGTAACGCTATAGGTTTACTCTATCACGATCGTTTTCGAAAAATGTGATTTTTTCATAACAATTTCTATGTTTAAAATGAAATTTTATATAAAATTTTTCAAAATGTCAAAATTTCGAAAATGCCATTTTGTAGAGATTACCAAGGCCGTCGTTCTGTCCGAACGCCGTAACGCTATAGGTTTACTCTATCACGATCTTTTTCGAAAAATGTGATTTTTTCATAATAATTTCTATGTTTAAAATGAAATTTTATATAAAATTTTTCAAAATGTCAAAATTTCAAAAATGCCATTTTGTAGAGCTTAAGCGGGGTGTCGATCTCGCCAAAGACCGCAACGCGGTAGGTTTACTCTATCTCGATTTATTTCGAAAAATGTGATTTTTTCATAACAATTTCTATGTTCAAAATGAAAGTTTATATAAAAAATTTCAAAATGTCACAATTTCGAAAATGCCATTTTGTAGAGATTACCAAGGCCGTCGTTCTGTCCGAACACCGTAACGCTATAGGTTTACTCTATCACGATCTTTTTCGAAAAATGTGATTTTTTCATAACAATTTCTATGTTTAAAATGAAATTTTATATAAAATTTTTCATATTGTCAAAATTTCGAAAATGCCATTTTGTAGAGATTACCAAGGCCGTCGTTCTGTCCAAACGCCGTAACGCTATAGGTTTACTCTATCACGATATTTTTCGAAAAATGTGATTTTTTCATAATAATTTCTATGTTTAAAATGAAATTTTATATAAAATTTTTCAAAATGTCAAAATTTCAAAAATGCCATTTTGTAGAGCTTAAGCGGGGTGTCGATCTCGCCAAAGACCGCAACGCGGTAGGTTTACTCTATCTCGATTTATTTCGAAAAATGTGATTTTTTCATAACAATTTCTATGTTCAAAATGAAAGTTTATATAAAAAATTTCAAAATGTCAAAATTTCGAAAATGCCATTTTGTAGAGATTACCAAGGCCGTCGTTCTGTCCAAACACCGTAACGCTATAGGTTTACTCTATCACGATCGTTTTCGAAAAATGTGATTTTTTCATAACAATTTCTATGTTTAAAATGAAATTTTATATAAAATTTTTCAAAATGTCAAAATTTCGAAAATGCCATTTTGTAGAGATTACCAAGGCCGTCGTTCTGTCCGAACGCCGTAACGCTATAGGTTTACTCTATCACGATCTTTTTCGAAAAATGTGATTTTTTCATAATAATTTCTATGTTTAAAATGAAATTTTATATAAAATTTTTCAAAATGTCAAAATTTCAAAAATGCCATTTTGTAGAGCTTAAGCGGGGTGTCGATCTCGCCAAAGACCGCAACGCGGTAGGTTTACTCTATCTCGATTTATTTCGAAAAATGTGATTTTTTCATAACAATTTCTATGTTCAAAATGAAAGTTTATATAAAAAATTTCAAAATGTCAAAATTTCGAAAATGCCATTTTGTAGAGATTACCAAGGCCGTCGTTCTGTCCGAACGCCGTAACGCTATAAGTTTACTCTATCACGATCTTTTTCGAAAAATGTGATTTTTTCATAATAATTTCTATGTTTAAAATGAAATTTTATATAAAATTTTTCAAAATGTCAAAATTTCAAAAATGCCATTTTGTAGAGCTTAAGCGGGGTGTCGATCTCGCCAAAGACCGCAACGCGATAGGTTTACTGTATCACGGTCTTTTTCGAAAAATGTCATTTATTCATAACAATTTCTATGTTCAAAATGAAAGTTTATATAAAAAATTTCAAAATGTCAAAATTTCGAAAATGCCATTTCGTAGAGATTACCAAGGCCGTCGTTCTGTCCGAACGCCGTAACGCTATAGGTTTACTCTATCACGATATTTTTCGAAAAATGTGATTTTTTCATTATAATTTCTATGTTTAAAATGAAATTTTATATAAAATTTTTCAAAATTTCAAAATTTCAAAAATGCAATTTTGTAGAGCTTAAGCGGGGTGTCGATCTCGCCAAAGACCGCAACGCGGTAGGTTTACTCTATCACGGTCTTTTTCGAAAAATGTCATTTATTCATAACAATTTCTATGTTCAAAATGAAAGTTTATATAAAAAATTTCAAAATGTCAAAATTTCGAAAATGCCATTTTGTAGAGATTACCAAGGCCGTCGTTCTGTCCGAACACCGTAACGCTATAGGTTTACTCTATCACGATCTTTTTCGAAAAATGTGATTTTTTCATAACAATTTCTATGTTTAAAATGAAATTTTATATAAAAATTTTCAAAATGTCAAAATTTCGAAAATGCCATTTTGTAGAGATTACCAAGGCCGTCGTTCTGTCCGAACGCCGTAACGCTATAGGTTTACTCTATCACGATCTTTTTCGAAAAATGTGATTTTTTCATAATAATTTCTATGTTTAAAATGAAATTTTATATAAAATTTTTCAAAATGTCAAAATTTCAAAAATGCCATTTTGTAGAGTTTAAGCGGGGTGTCGATCTCGCCAAAGACCGCAACGCGGTAGGTTTACTCTATCACGGTCTTTTTCGAAAAATGTCATTTATTCATAACAATTTCTATGTTCAAAATGAAAGTTTATATAAAAAATTTCAAAATGTCAAAATTTCGAAAATGCCATTTCGTAGAGATTACCAAGGCCGTCGTTCTGTCCGAACGCCGTAACGCTATAGGTTTACTCTATCACGATATTTTTCAAAAAATGTGATTTTTTCATTATAATTTCTATGTTTAAAATGAAATTTTATATAAAATTTTTCAAAATTTCAAAATTTCAAAAATGCAATTTTGTAGAGCTTAAGCGGGGTGTCGATCTCGCCAAAGACCGCAACGCGGTAGGTTTACTCTATCTCGATTTATTTCGAAAAATGTGATTTTTTCATAACAATTTCTATGTTCAAAATGAAAGTTTATATAAAAAATTTCAAAATGTCAAAATTTCGAAAATGCCATTTTGTAGAGATTACCAAGGTCGTCGTTCTGTCCGAACACCGTAACGCTATAGGTTTACTCTATCACGATCGTTTTCGAAAAATGTGATTTTTTCATAACAATTTCTATGTTTAAAATGAAATTTTATATAAAATTTTTCAAAATGTCAAAGTTTCAAAAATGCCATTTTGTAGAGCTTAAGCGGGGTGTCGATCTCGCCAAAGACCGAAACGCGGTAGGTTTACTCTATCACGGTCTTTTTCGAAAAATGTCATTTATTCATAACAATTTCTATGTTCAAAATGAAAGTTTATATAAAAAATTTCAAAATGTCAAAATTTCGAAAATGCCATTTCGTAGAGATTTCAAAGGCCTTCGTTCTGCTTAAACACCGTAACGCGTTTGATTTACTCTATCACGGTCTTTTTCGAAAAATGACATTTATTCATAACAATTTCTATGTTCAGGAGTTCCCTCGTCGGGAGCCAACCCTGGGTGCAGCAGCCATGTCATGGTGGAACTTAGTAATTGCCATCATAATGGAATGCCTATACCAAATTTCACGTCTCTACGGTTGACCGTTGAGGAGTTCCCTCGTCGGGAGCCAACCCTGGGTGCAGCAGCCATGTCATGGTGGAACTTAGTAATTGCCATCATAATGGAATGCCTATACCAAATTTTACGTCTCTACGGTTGACCGTTGAGGAGTTCCCTCGTCGGGAGCCAACCCTGGGTGCAGCAGCCATGTCATGGTGGAACTTAGTAATTGCCATCATAATGGAATGCCTATACCAAATTTCACGTCTCTACGGTTGACCGTTGAGGAGTTCCCTCGTCGGGAGCCAACCCTGGGTGCAGCAGCGATGTCATGGTGGAACTTAGAAATTGCCGTCATAATGGAATGCCTATACCAAATTTCAGGTCTCTACGGTTGACCGTTGAGGAGTTCCTTCGTCGGGAGCCAACCCTGGGTGCAGCAGCCATGTCATGGTGGAACTTAGTAATTGCCATCATATTGGAATGCCTATACCAAATTTCACGTCTCTACGGTTGACCGTTGAGGAGTTCCCTCGTCGGGAGCCAACCCTGGGTGCAGCAGCGATGTCATGGTGGAACTTAGAAATTGCCGTCATAATGGAATGCCTATACCAAATTTCAGGTCTCTACGGTTGACCGTTGAGGAGTTCCCTCGTCGGGAGCCAACCCTGGGTTCAGCAGCCATGTCATGGTGGAACTTAGTAATTGCCATCATAATGGAATGCCTATACCAAATTTCACGTCTCTACGGTTGACCGTTGAGGAGTTCCCTCGTCGGGAGCCAACCCTGGGTGCAGCAGCCATGTCATGGTGGAACTTATTAATTGCCATCATAATGGAATGCCTATACCAAATTTCACATCTCTACGGTTGACCGTTGAGGAGTTCCCTCGTCGGGAGCCAACCCTGGGTGCAGCAGCCATGTCATGGTGGAACTTAGTAATTGCCATCATAATGGAATGCCTATACCAAATTTCACGTCTCTACGGTTGACCGTTGAGAAGTTCCCTCGTCGGGAGCCAACCCTGGGTGCAGCAGCCATGTCATGGTGGAACTTAGTAATTGCCATCATAATGGAATGCCTATACCAAATTTCACGTCTCTACGGTTGACCGTTGAGGAGTTCCCTCGTCGGGAGCCAACCCTGGGTGCAGCAGCCATGTCATGGTGGAACTTAGTAATTGCCATCATAATGGAATGCCTATACCAAATTTCACGTCTCTACGGTTGACCGTTGAGAAGTTCCCTCGTCGGGAGCCAACCCTGGGTGCAGCAGCCATGTCATGGTGGAACTTAGTAATTGCCATCATAATGGAATGCCTATACCAAATTTCACGTCTCTACGGTTGACCGTTGAGGAGTTCCCTCGTCCTTGTCACGTACCTCTTTCCGTAGGTTGTTTACTCCTTTTAATTCGTTTAACGCCTCGCGGGCAATATCTCTGGCTCGTTCCGGTATTTCTTCGAAATTCCGAAACGGCACTTCTATTTCTGTGGTCTCCATATTGTCTCTTCTCGTTGATCAAAGGCACTGAAAATGAAAATGAAAAAGCACAGATTAAATAGTATTGAAAAGTAATTAAAGAAGAAGAAGAAGACGAGATAAAAAGCAGAAGCAATGAAATGAAAAGCGTTCTAAAACCCTATCTTTTGACACCTCGCTTGTGTGTATATGATAAAATAAAGAATATAATATTTAATTTATTAAACGAAGCCGCGGGAAAAATACTAAAACTCCCTTGGCTCGGATCGCTACTATTGAAAACAAAAATCGTGAAATCGATAAATAAACTTTCGCAAGTATGACGAGGGCTGAAGTTACCATAGAAACAGAAATCGTTAAATCGATAAATATTCTATTGCGAGTCGGGCCACTGCACCGCCTGAGCTCGTTACTATGGAAACAAAACCGTTAAATCGATAAATCAATATACCTATACAGATATTAATTCGTCTATAATTCCGTTAATATTAATCAGATTTGAAAATTAAAAGAAGCGTTAGATGCGCAAAGCAAAACTCTATTAGATAATAATAAACAGGGAGGACTATTGATGCCTTTTAGCGCAATAGCCCTCAAACGTCGGGAGCCAATTTATTTCGAAAAATGTGATTTTTTCATAACAATTTCTATGTTCAAAATGAAAGTTTATATAAAAAAATTCAAAATGTCAAAATTTCGAAAATGCCATTTCGTAGAGATTTCAAAGGCCTTCGTTCTGTCCGAACACCGTAACGCGTTAGGTTTACTCTATCTCGATTTATTTCGAAAAATATGATTTTTTCATAATAATTTCCAAGTTCAAAATGAAAGTTTATATAAAAATTTTCAAAATATCAAAATTTCAAAAATACCATTTTGTAGAGCTTAAGCGGGGTGTCGATCTCGCCAAAGACCGCAACGCGGTAGGTTTACTCTATCACGGTCTTTTTCGAAAAATGTCATTTATTCATAACAATTTCTATGTTCAAAATGAAAGTTTATATAAAAAATTTCAAAATGTCAAAATTTCGAAAATGCCATTTTGTAGAGATTACCAAGGCCGTCGTTCTGTCCGAACACCGTAACGCTATAGGTTTACTCTATCACGATCTTTTTCGAAAAATGTGATTTTTTCATAACAATTTCTATGTTTAAAATGAAATTTTATATAAAATTTCATTTTAAACATAGAAATTGTTATGAAAAAATCACATTTTTCGAAAAAGATCGTGATAGAGTAAACCTATAGCGTTACGGTGTTCGGACAGAACGACGGCCTTGGTAATCTCTACAAAATGGCATTTTCGAAATTTTGACATTTTGAAATTTTTTATATAAACTTTCATTTTGAACATAGAAATTGTTATGAATAAATGACAT
>CALYMY010000468.1:0-26552 GCA_944548615.1 Micropterix aruncella | reverse complement strand
CATCATTTGGTCACATCAAGAGTTGAAAAGATTGTGGTTGAAATCGGCCACAAGAGGACGCACTAATCACACGTCAGTCTCGAAATATTGGGCTTAGAGACTTGACATTTTGTACGGTGATGCCTTGTGGGTCGAAATCACATTGTGAAATTTCGGTTGGAATATCTCATATACAAGCTACTGTAATAATATTCAGGTAAGTTCCGCCATACATTTTAATAAAATATAAACGTGTAATAATAAAATAAAATTATAAAATATAATATATAATAATAAAATAGAAAGTGTTCGGGTGAAAACCGTTTTTTTAATAACGATTTTTCACTTTCTCTACTACTTATGAGACAGTTGGTAGAGCCAATAATTCCGAGTGGTTGTTATCACATAGCCGAGGCAGTGGTGACCGTGTTTGAGTTTTGAAGGTATTTAGGTCACCAAAAATAGTTTACTATCGCCTTTGACCCCAGCTATATTCCCAAAACAATAATATTATGCTAGCATCATTTTATCAACTACTGCAATTTACATTTTATGTTTGTGCGATTGAGTTAGGTACCTATTGCAAGTAAAGAGTAGGCAAAAATATAACTTCCAAATAAATGTAACAGACAATAAAGCATCCACATCTTCCAATTAGTTGAGGGAAGATGGGGTTATGATAACAATAAGTCTCGAGAAGGTAAGAAAAGATACGATTTTTTTATTTATAACAATACGCTTGACTACAATATGCTGCTTATATTTTTTAAATCTGCAAACTAACAACTATTTTGTAATATAAAAACGTTGGTGAATGTTTTTAACGCCTTCAATATTTCCGACCTCTCCACGACATTTACCAGTTTATTGTAGACGAGTTTATTGTAAACGGCGGAGACTGACTCTATTAGGGCGTTTACACTCTCGCGCGAGGCGCGAGGCGAGTCGCAAAACCATATCAGTAAACAAATGGAACAGAGTTCCGTTTGTTTACTAGATGGTTTTGCGTCTCGCCTCGCGCCTCGCGCGAGAGTGTAAACGCCCCATATGAAATAACTTAACCCATGCTAATGACTCGCTGACACTAAGGTAGCTGGAGGCCCACAATGGCCAACAAGGTCATGCGTAATGTTGCCAGTCACTATTTTTGATTTGTCGCTGTCAAATACTTTATATTTTTAAATCGCTTGTACGTGTTCAAATGTAGTGTTTAAACTGTATTTTTAAAGGTTTACAGTGATAGAAACTAGCATTTTCATATAATTTCGTTCTCCATCGAGTTGTCCTCGTATTCGAAGGCTATTATTCTGATAAATAAATATATAGATGCATTTCATTCATAGCAGGCCTTTATTGCACTATTAATTGCATAATTAATGTTCATAATGATAAAAACATTTCCCCTTATCCTATCTGTCAAAATTAAATCATTTAATAGAATTAAATGTGTGGGTCATCATAAGTAGTAGTCGTTGTTGTTCCGTGGTTCTCGTATATGTACTTTTAAAAAGTACGTAATTATACCATACTAGCTTCTACCCGCAGCTTCGCCTGCGTTAAAGAGCATTTTTGCCAGCGGTTTAATAATTTCGATCAGAACCCTAAATATATAGCTTTTTTAAAGAGTTCAATTCAAGTAAAATGAGAGTTGCGAGTAAGTATTGAGAGTTATATTTCAAGGTCAAACTATATTAATTTATTGTTATTTTACTTGGGCATTTAATAAAAACTTAAGTGGAAAGGTTTAGGGGTTTACGGTGTTTTAAATGTTTGGTTGTACAAACCTGATAAATAAAATAAAAGAAATTATTGTTTACTTAAGGACCTCTTTGTAGAAAATATTGCTCTTTCTCCCCTCGGTGCTAGTATAACCAGACTGCTAGATGAGCTCACTCTGGTGGAACAGGCCACATTTAACTGCCCATGTGAGAAGCAGTTCTTCCTCATGTCGATTCCTGCCTCCTTCAGTGACTACCATTGGGACTTAATGAGCGACACATCATTCATTTTTACCACCAAGTCTACAGACCTACTCCATTTCTGCCCCTTCGAATGATTTAAGTAAAGTTTCTGATAACTGCAGCATTGTTCTTGGGGGGTCAGAATGGCTCGCTCGCACGCCCGGCCGTAGATTTCTGTTTAATATCAGCCAAATAAGAGTATAATCTGGCTATAAGGTATGCGAGGGTCATCCTTACTGCCCTTGCACTGCAGGGATGGTCATTTTCCCCTCGCAAACGGATATTCTCCATATCCTATTTTGAGTAGAAGGTCGGATAATTGCCCAGCTAAAACATTACCCTTGAAGTGGACCCTCATATTATTCGTGAGGGAAAGTTTCAAAATGAGAGGTCAAAGAAGAAGTATACAAATACCTGCTCATTATTTTAAAGGTATTTTTTTCGCTGATTCACTTTTCTAGTTTAAAGGCGTATTTTTCTTTTTTCCCTTTTTCTCTTTGGGAGTTCTTTAGCAAAAAGTCCTGAAAATATTTTGTATATGGGGATTGTTGTGGCCGATTTTGGGGTCTCTCTGATCAGAAAAAAAACCCACATGACTAAGGGAATATGTGAGTAAGAAAACAGCTCATTTTCAAATGAGCAGTAAACTACGATACAGTTAATCGTAAATAAACTTTCTTTTTAGCAAGAGACGAAGTGATAAGTTGATGCCTTTATATCAGCATATTCTACTTAGTCCCTGTGTGTTGGTATGTATAAGTGTCGCATCACCTGAGACCCATAGACCCGACGCCCAAGGCGGCTACATCGCCCGCTTCACCCTCGATGAGGGCCTTGTGGCCAATTGCTGTGGTTTTTTCTCTGGGCACCCTCTTTACGAAATGCGCGGTTTGTGCAGTAAACAGGGGTCGCAATTTGGGAATGTTCACAATAATATGCCAGTGGCGTAGGTAGGCAGAGCATTTGATGCAACTGTCGTAAATTACCCATAAAGCGAGGGGGAAAATGTGTGAGCCAGGCCGACTATCCAGGTAGCCTAAGAGGACATCTCGCTCGAACGCCTCCTCTCCCCCACCCCCTCCCCCGCTAATGCCATGTACGTTTTTGTTGCCATCTTATTCCTATAAAAAATAGCTAATCTTTTGATATTTACTTGTCCAAGTAAGTGATGCTATTTCTGATTAACATAGTCTCAAAGAATAATACAGACGTTAGTTTGTATTTATTTTCGTATTTTTAATTACCGCAATATGAAGCCGTCACTGAATGGGCACACCAAGAGTACGATCACTCTTTTATACAATTAATTGGAAATCTATTTGTCATTTTAATGTATTTTTATTATTGTTTTATAATTATTTTATTAATAAATTTTATTGTTGATTTAGGACACTGGATTTTATTTGACTTATTTTAAATTAAAAAAATCTATTCTAAGATTATAAGTCTATTGTTTTCTACATATTTCTTTTTTTATAAAGTAGTATATCTTTCTTATATTTTGTATTGCAAATTAATATATAAAATATATCAACAACCATTCCTTCCTTTTTCCTATCCCAACCAATGTGCGTGCGTATTGGAGACAATTTAATGAATCAATTATTGAAAATATGTCGTCGGCCAGATTTAAAAAAAAGTATATATAGCTGTATTATCTTTTGTTGCGCTGTATGTTTTCCTTAATATATATATATAAATTAATTAATTTCTTAAGACAAAAAAAAACAAGAACTATCGGTGTTGTCTCGATATTCAGGGTTGCAATGGAATTAAAACAGATATATTAGATAAATGATAAGAAGTTATAAAAATAAAATACAAACGGAGCTGCCATGGAATTCACGGACCAAAAATCGGGCCCATCATATATATATATATATATATATATATATATATATATATATATATATATATATATATATATATATATATATATATATATATATATATATATATATATATATATATATATATATATATATATATATATATATAAATATATATATATATATATATATATATATATATATATATATATATATATATATTTAGTTTTTTAAGCTATTGCATAGCTTTTATTGCGGGCCTAGGCCAGCGCGGCGACCGAATGAAGAAATTTCTTAACGAAAATTAATGATTTTAAACTGATAATTACGTCTAAAAAGATAATTTAATTATCTATCTTTTTATCTACGATATTTTTCGAATAATCCAGTTTTTTTGCTTAATCGAATAAAAAATTCGTGTGCGGCACTCTATCGGAAGACGTTTAAATTATTCCGAATCATTTGCTACCGCAGCCGCAAATGATTCGGAATAATTTCAACGTTTTCCGATAGAGCGCAATTATCTGATATCAGAAAAAATAAAATAAATAAATAATTATAATTGCATAAGTTGTTAAAAATGCTATGCAATAGCTTTACAGCGGCAGTCCCCGAGTGCCACACGTATTTTTTACACTTTTAGGAGGTGAAGGGTGGATTCCGGACTGACGACCGGCGGTGGTAGGTTTAGGACAGCTGTCTTGCCACATGTGAGCGTTCACCTTACCACCCATTCACTCCCCCTTCGAAGCCATAGAATTTGAGATGCAGAGATCGCGGTTTTAGATATTTTTTCTAGAAAGGAGTTGATTATTTTCCTTGCGGGAACAAGATCTTTAAAAAGGTGAAACAAAGATTTAGCTGGCAGGCCACGAGCGCCAACTTCCACCGCGTGAAGGTGAACAGTGAAACCGTTCCGGGTGACGGCATTTGCGAGGTCATGGTATTTATTTAAAGGTATTATAGGTCATAAACTCGTATATACATAGGTCAATTCTGCTGTTCCTGGTTTCGTTGCCTGCTATTCCTGGATGACCAGGGATCCATGTGAGTACTATTTAGTCTGGTCCTTCCGTATTAGCGCGAAAAAAGAGATGAGAGGGAAATTGCAGAGTTGTTCAGTTTTTTAACCAGACTTAGAGAAACAAGAAAATAGCGCACGTGTAATTCGTTTGATCGCAACATATACCAAGGCTTTCAGGAGGGCAACACTCTCAGCAGTGTAGAATAAGGCGCATTATGTAGTTTGTAGAGAAGGGGGAGATTGCGGTCGAGGTTAAAAGGCCCACGTCTACATACGTGCCAGGCTCAGCCTTAGAACTATCTGTGGAGATAAGTTCTCAGCCTGGGAAAGCCAGAGATACGAAAATGTTACATTGCTCAGGGGATTGGCTGCGCTCCCACTGTGGGTTTCCTCACTGCCGATTGGGTGATATGTTGGTGGTAAGCCTCTCGGAAAACAAAAGATCGAAGTCGAGATGTAAAGAGTTTGTATAGATGGCGTCCTTGAAACGGTAAAGCTTTCTGTGGCTGACGCAAAGGAAGGCGGCTTTGCTGTTCAAGATATTCCTTGATGTTTCATATAGTAGGGTGAGTTTTGGAATTAGGGGATGGTTATCGAGTTGAAGGCGTTTGAGGTAAAAAAACCTATCTACTAAAAGTTGACAGCGAAGGTTGACAGGAGGTTTGCAGGATTCAAGCGAGCCCCAGCTTTAGCACTATCTTTAGATAGGTAGGCGAGTTCCTCATAGCGCAAACGGTGCATCAAAGTCCCTTAAATTGCAGCCAGTTAAGTTTATGTTGCAGGTTTTCTTTCAGGCAGGCAGGCAGGCTTTCTTAGCGGGAAACAAATAAAAGCTGCATTATCCAGAGGAGAGCGAATGAGGCAGATATGGAGGAGTTTCACCGTAGAAGTGTTAGGGCCCCAACACACCCCGCTAACGTTCCAGAGGATTTTCAAAGGCTTCTAACCCCTGGCCACAACCTGGTCGATATAGCCCCTCTATAGCGATAGATTTGTCCGGTACTATTCGTCTCTCGTCTAAACGGGGTTGAAGTCTTGTCTCTTCATAATGTTGATAGTTAAGCAATAAAAACAATATTTTGAAATCCTAAGAATAATATGTACATTTTCATAAAATACAAAAAATGCTTTCTTCAGTTTTTTACATATTTTTAAAGAGAAATAACTTAAGACTCCTAATGTCTTTCATAAAGATGATATTTATTAACATACTTACTCAAGTTTCTTACAGTAACTCTAAGTAACTGATTGAAAAAAAATACATTAAATCGTATCTTTATAGCCATAGCCATAGCGATATAGCGATATAGATATAGCGATAGCGATATCGCTATAGCGGTAAGTTCGCCATTTGTGCATAAATTGTCTTTTTATATAAAACCAGTGTAATATTCATTAAGTAATGTTTTTTATAGCACAATAAAGTTATTCTATTCTATTTAAAAAAACAGAGTTTTTAATATTCGACGTAACACACATTGGGCCTTTAGTGCGTTATTAAAGAGATATCTGAAAGGGTCCACACCCTGAAAGTTTCAGTTAGTTTTTCTAAATATCGTGGTAAAAATGCATCTTCCCCTTACTAAATGTTTTAGTTCCGATTAGACCGCCTGCGTTCCCCCCTTTTTTTGCTTACGAATGACAGCCCCCTCCGCTTCCCCTGATATAACTACGCCACTGCACAAGTTAACACGTTTTCGTATGTGGGTGACGATCATCTGTTGGCCCGTATATAAAGGCAATCGTCGCTTATGGCAAATTGTCATTATTTTATCAGTGGTTGTCTCGTCGGTTTGCCAACAGTCTGCCAGCATCGCGCATCATTTAAATTAACATTTTTATCTCTGATTGTGCATCTTTACATCTTTATTGTCATTATCACGATGACTCAAATGCGCATAGTTTCGTTAATCTTTTTGGTGTTGTTGGCGTTATGTGCTGTGGTCGCGAGGCCCAATAACGATGAAGGTACTTCTTGATTATTTGAATTGCATTAATAGCCTATATTTTAAGGTGCTCAAATGCGAATTACTGCATAAATAAAGCGAATTCCATATATTTCTTAAATAAATTTAATATATTAAAATTACTTAATATGTATTATAAATATATAATTATCATTCTCGTTGCGTAACTAGATTACTCATGACCCCTGTCCGGTATCTGCTTGCGAAATTCACTAGTTAGATTAATTTCTATTTTTACAGCTCTGTGATTAAATGTGAAATATTTCAGCCAATGAAATCATCAGCATATACAATGAACGCAACTGTCTGCACCAGGGAGGCATTTGCGTGAAGGAAGACTTCTGTTCTCCGAGTTTGCGCACGGCCATCAAAGGGTTGTGTCCCGAGCAGAGTCACATGGGAGTGGAGTGCTGCTATTGGGATGAACTGCCCTAGAATACTAAACGGTACGTAAACACTCAGTCAAATCAGAGATAACCTTAGGTCCTTGAGCCAGGACGACCTTCTTCTGCCCGACCATATGTGTTGATTGATTCTCCCATGCTAATGCAGCACCTACATACAACACATTTTGTATCCTTACTATGTATCGTTGACAAATTTGGAATTGGCATCTTTTAAACTAGGCACGGCTCTTGTTGCTAAAGACCTTTACACACCTATACCGTTGTGGGAGAGCTGGCAGTGTCATGGTGCAAGATAATGTATTTGTTTACGGTTATAACAATAACTTCAGGCATACACTTAGAGTACGATGAATCTTAAAAGCGACAGTAGCCACGTGTCCACTTTCCTAAAAATGAAGCGCTCCTCCCTTTCGCGGAACTTTGCACGCGCGCCGCTTTGGTTGAGTTCGGCTCACCTTGAAGGAACCAAATGGTAGATGGCTGTTATGTTCTACGCCAAATTTAACTCTCCTTCGTTGAATCTGGTAAGCATGGCAACGCGTCCCGTTTTTGAGACTCAGTCAAATTGTGTGGGATCCACCGCGAGCACATTTTTCTAACAGCCTTCTCACAGTTTTCGCACAGTTTGCGTAGGATTGATTGTACCTGACTCGTGCCTATGGCTAAGGATGATCGAATCTCACGGCAGGTCACATGCTTGTCCGTTTCGATCATACGGCGCACATCATCGATATTTTTGTTGTGAACCTTGACGACCGCGTTTGACATTTTAAACCAGCTATAAATTGTTGTATTTTTGGTCCTTCATCGCTAAAAGCAGTTTGAAGCCGAGCGAGGCTCTGCTGAGGGGAAAAATTACACTTAAAATCGTAGGAAATCATACAGCGAAAATATTTACGACTATCCTAATTTTTAACATGACGCCACAGTAAAAAAATAAATGACAGATGAAATGAACTTTATTCTTTAGCCAAAGATTTCTATTTTCAAATGTCGTAATTATTTTTTAATAAAAAATATTTAAGTGACATTCAGTGTGACCTATGCTTATATAGAATGTGATAGAATTGTGATAGATAAGTATTTGGAAATTAACATCGCAAAGAAGCATTTCAAGCATTCTCACAGCATCACAGCGACTATGGATGGAGTCTATCATCATACAGTTCTGTGAGTGAACAATTATAGAACTAGCTTGCCCGCATCCAGCATGTGAGTCAAATGTGAAAATTTGTGAAAGCCTTCATCTCAAACGTATACAATAGTGTATGCATAACCTATAGTAGGACCTCTCTCGGAAAGTACATAACCCTCGGCATGAGATTCAGGCATCCAGTATGCATCCAGCATCCATTCTGGTATCCAGTATGCGAATGATGTTAACCTGGTAGTGTCACTTACAAAGCTAGTGCCAGTGACCAGAGTGACGATCTACAAGGTACCTATCGTACCTACCCAGATAAACAAAGGATTGCAAGTGAACAGCAATAAACAATATATTAGGTCCTTATCTAGCCTACTAAACATTATTTGAGTGACATATTGTGATCTGATGTAGGATTTAGCTCCGTGAATAGTCTACTTTGTTTGCAGCATTTACAATAAACCTTATAAATAAAAAAAAATGACAAATGGATATCCTCAGGTGATGAAGACCTGATTTTCAGGACATACCGGTAACAGGACTTATAAGATATTTATTATACCATAGAACCAGCAAAAATTTAAATGATAATAATAAAGGATAATGTAAAAAAATATAGGTACCTATTAGTTATATATGCTTCATATATTTTAACAATGTTTTCCAAAATTGACACTTTAAATTAGACAATAACTTCGTTAGCATTGGCGCACCCAACCGATCCATATAATCACCAATATTAGGAGAAAATTCCATGAAAGCCAGCGGCTTTCATATGCTTATGGGTTCACGTAGATAGTAGGCATCTAATGCCGATCTTATAATGGAATTGAGATTTTTGTTTGTTTTTGAGGAAATCATCTTAAGGCAATTTAGTTTTATGAGCATTTTACTAAAACTTTTAAATAATTTATATTACACTAGCTGACCCGGCGAACTTCATACCGCCTAACAGTCAATGAATGTCGTGTTACAGATTAGCTGCATTTAATTTATGATTTTATGAAAGTAATACAATGAATACAAAATAAATATTAAGTTTACTACTTTATTAAGATAATAACACAAAAAGAAATATAAAAGTACAAAAAATAAGTATATCAATCGCGTGTCAGCAAGACATGATTGAATTAAACTATTTAGATATTGTGCAGCATGGGATGCACTCGGTTTAATTCTCTTCATTAAAGCACCTTGTGATATACGACATTTTTTGTTTTTTTTATCAGGAGCAAGAACAAATAAAGCGGATGATTTTCCGACACGTGAACATGCCACGTACAACTGACCATGAGAAAAACATAGATTTACATTTTATATGGGAAAATGTTTTTTCTTTTATTTTAATGTTTCGTCAATTTTCCAATTTTCGTTTTTAAATCTGCTATTCGGGACGGAGACAATTACTAAAAATCAAAAAACATGAAAATTGGTCCAGCCGCTCTCGAGCCGTTCGAACAAACTCGACTTTGTTTTATGTATATACCTATAGATTGAATATTTATATTAGAGCCCTGTCCATCCTTCAAGTTGGGTGGCAGAATCAAATAAGCATAATGTTAAGGTTTTGCCATTCGGTTTCAGTTATTTTTGTAATTAAAATCAATGTTTTATAGTAATTATTTCTTAAATAAATAAATGAATAAATAAATCATGACGGTGTCGAAACCAGGTTATCGTCGAATACGGGTAATGCGGTTGCTTAGTTTGTACTACCTTGAATACATAGGAAGCAAGGTGGAGTTACCTTCTTTGTATTATGTTCAACATGGATGATATGCTGTGAAATAGCGATACACGATATTGGCGGGGAATGTGAAAGCAAAACCTAGCACAAGCATTTTGCATTCTTTGCAGCGTCCGCTCAGTCTTCTCGTACAGTCGCCATAGTCCATGGCCGATAAAATCAGAGTATTGACGCCTAAGATACGGAATTTGTCACTGCGGTATTCCCGGGCAAACAGAAGCAATTATACAGAGCCATAATGGGTGTTAGCCCTTTGGTTTCATGTTTTCCATATTTTATAGATCATCGAATTCTAGCAAGGTATGACCTGTTTGTGCTTGAAGCGGTTTGCAAATTCCATAAAATAAAAATGATGTAAATCAACACCGCGAGATCCACTCGCATGATACCAGAATAAGCTCAAATACGAGTAACCATTTTGCTCAAAGTATCAGTATTTATAGAGACCTTGACTGGGGCCCTGTTGGAGTTGGCCACGAAGACCCATTCGTTTAGGGTCGGTCATACTCACGGGTCAACACCCATCGGGCGGCCACCACGCAGAAGGGAGAGCCAGGGCAGGATGCTGGCCTGCGGGCCAGTCTCCCCTAGGAGTAAACCTTTGGGCGCTCCTGGCTCCGCGGCGTCAGTTAATCGAGTGTGCACTCCGACTAACAGCCGGGGGAGTCTGGTAACAGTAATGTTACCTATAGAGCGGGGGTGGTTGTTAACCTTATGGCAACTGCTCTTGTAAGGACCATTGGGACACCCGATCCCGGGCGAATAAGCCGGGCAAAGGATACCATGGTCCGCGATAGATTCGGTACACACCGTTCCACCGCTACGTAAGGGAGAGGACCGCGCAAGCGACCTCGAACTCGTAACCAGTCTGGAGACTAGAGTAATCTGGTTGCAACTGGTAGTAAGGGCGCGAGTGTCAGCCCGCTGGGTGACTTACCTGGCTATCTCGCGGTAAGGCGTTGGCTTCTTACGGGCATGTGGCGGAACTTGACGGTGGACTGTTTTGTCCTAAGTCTTCTGCGCTCACCTCACGGGAAACAGAACAATCAATATCGTTAAATCCTTCTGAGGTGACGGGTTCGCCCGTTGTAGTCGACAGCTATAGTTGATACAATAAAGTATCAGTCAAGGTCACCATAAGCTAATGGGTTCAGTGCACTTCGGCCGCTATGACCCACGAGCCTGGATAAGACTCTGTGCCTGCGGGTCAGTTCCCCTGGAAATCGCCCAACAGGCGCTCCTGGACGGTCTGCGCACCGTGCGGCGTCAGCAAATCGACTGTGCATTCCGACTGATAACCGGGGGAGTCTGGAAACGGCTTTGTTTCCTATGAAGCGCGGGTGGTTGTTAATCGTACAACAACCGCTCTTAAAACAACCAATCGGCTACCCGATGACGGGTGAACAGCCGGACAAAGGACGCCGTGGACCGCGATAGATTCGGTAGACACCGGATTACTTCTACGTAAGTGAGAGGATCGCGTAAGCGGCCTCGAACCTGTAACCAGTCAGGAGACCTGAGAAATCTGGCCCGCTGGTTGCACTATTTAGCGAACATAAAGCGGCATAATCTAAGACCGGAAGAAATGATTTCAAACTCATTTAAATTATTTTATGTGCGGCAAGTAGTTTTTGTGAGGGAAAAGTTACGATCGTTCTTTTTACATTCAGCTCTAATGCACTGCTCTGTCCCGTTTGCATCGATTATTTTTCGATATGAGTTTACGAAGAAGCGCAATCGAGCCTATCGTAGTACGGGTAATAGGTACTTACTAGAACTTTATGCAAGATTATAGGCAAGGTGTTTTTTAATTTTATCGTTGTGATCTAATCCGAATAGTTTTTTCAAATGGTTGGGTTTGATACAGATAGTAGATACATGCCTACAACTAAAAAGCCAAAAAATCTTACAAAAAGCTTACAAAATTAACCAAAGGATTATCTAAGTGAGGTGTATCTAGTATCTAGATTATCTATCCAACTATAGTTGCCAACTACAACGGGCGAACCCGTCACCTCAGAAAGTTTTAACGATATTAGATCGTTCTGTCTCCCATGAGGTGAGCGTCTTAGACAAAACAGTCCACTGTCTAGTTACGCCACGCGCCCGTACGAAGCCAACGAATTACTACGAGATAACCAGGTTAATCACCTAGTGGGCCGACACTCGCGCTCTTACTTCCAGTTGCAACCAGATTACTCCGGTGTCCCGACTGGTTACAAAATATAAGTTCCTCTCCTTTGCGTAGCGGTGATACAGTGTCTACCGAATCTATCGCGGACCATGGCGTCCTTTGCCCGTCTCTTCACCCGGTATCGGATAGTCGATTGGTCATTTTAAGAGCAGTTTCTGTAAGGTAAATAACTACCCCCGCTCTATAGGAGACAATAAAAGTTTCTAAAACGTTCAGAATGCACATCGATTGGCTGACGCCGCACGGTGCTCAGACCGGCCACTAGCGCCCGAAGGTTGATTCCTAGGGGAAACTGGCCCGAAGGCCAGAGTCCTACCCTGGCTCGCACTTCTACGTGGAGGTCGCCAGATGGGTGTTAACCCGTGATAATGACCGACCCTGAACACATAGGTCTTAGTGGCCAAACTGCAATAGGGCCTGCCGCAAACTGCCGCAGATTATCTATGACAGCAAGGCAACATTAATTAATAGGGGAAAAGTCGGGATGAAATCGCGGCAAGCCAGCGTGTTGGCGAATGAATTAGTTCACATCGCCACGGAGTATTAGTAAAAGTATATCTGAGTGCCAAATATATACATATCTATGCCGACGAAACTTCCTGATTTCCCAGCGAGTCTAATAAGCTTCAATGTGACATTTACAGCATGCAGAAGTGGTAACACAAAATTGGGTTCATAATTAATGCAGAAAAACGAATATCATGCATATAATGCAAGCCCAAATTCAGAATACTAATAATTCACTCGGATGACTGTTTGCGCAATCCTTAGCCGGTCTGTGAGTGTTAACTGTCCCTAATCCCTCGAAATAGTCTTGTTACTAGAGCCGTATTTATGCACAGGTTGTCTAGCCCTGCACACCAAAATGGATCCACCACAAAAAAAAAGACGACGAGAAAAATTTAAAAGTCATTAGTCAGGAGAGTTGGACGTATAAACTCGTCCTAGAAAATGAACGTCAAAGATTGCTTTCCTAATATCGAGGTCGATCTGAGTATGTAACTGTCACCATGGTCACAAACAGCAACGGAGGTAGCTCATTTTCAAAATTGAAGTAGATTAAAAACAAGCTGTTAGAAGACAAGCTCAACATTTTGGCTTTGCTTAGTAATGAAAGTGAGAGATTAAGATAACTAAATTTAAAAATATATTATACATAGCTTCTTAGTATGAAGTGTAGGCTAAAACTAATTAGCTACTAAGATTATTTGACTGATTGTTTGGGAAAGTACTGTACACCGTAGAATTTAAATTGCGCACAAAACTTCAAGGGGTGATTCTACCCGTTAAATAGATAAAAAAATATTTTTTTCATTCGATAAAAAAAAAAAACAGTATGGATATTTTACTTTATTCTTATATATATATTTTTGTGTTTTTTTTTATCGAACAAAAAAATAAAAAATATATTTTTGTGATCTAGAAAAAGGGTAGAATCACCCCTTTAAGTTTTGTGCGTAATTTAAATTCTACTGTGTATTTGAAGGAGGTAAATAGTAAGTAAAATGTGCTTGTTTGTTACAGTATATTTTTTACTTTCCCCAAAAAATACATCGCAAAATATAGAATTCTAGGTAGCACAGGATCTCCACGTTTTGAAGTCCTGTGAATCCTGAATCCTGAATCCTGTGAATCCTGAATCCTGTGAATATTATACTTATTGTAAATGGTTAATTTGATAATTCCAATAAAAATAAATAAAAATAATCTATGCGACCAATTATGATCAAAATACTTACAGAAATTGATCATCCTGCCATCCATGCCGAGATTTCAAAAGCTGATATCAGCCATTTTGTTTCAAAATTGTGTCCTTATGCTAACACCTAAGTAGATACGACGTACTTAGATATTTTTATTTTTTTTAATATGCCAAAGAAATGTTATTAAAATCGTGTTGAATACGTTAAATCGCTTTTCGATTTGTTTTATTTTTATATTACCTCATCTATTCATTCTCAATTCTGTGTATGTATAATAGTACAATGATCTACATTTTTTTTTATCTTAACCTTTCATTATAGGTTTTTAGTTAGAAAAATGCCTTAAAATGCTCTAATTTAAAAAAATATATATCATTTTCGGCTTAAACCCGCACCACAAGTTTAACTTGGGTTGTCAAATACAACGGGCGAACCCGTCACCTCAGGAAGTTTTAACGATAGTGATCGTTCCATTTCCCGTAAGGTGAGCGTAGATGACTTAGACTTAGAGACAATACAAATGTACCGTCTAGCTAAGCCAACATGCCCATCGGATGCAAACGCCTTACGGCGAGGCGCCGGGAAAGGTACCCAGCGGGCAGCCTCGCCCCTGACTATCAGTTTTGGAAAAATATCTCCGGCTGGAATTACCCATCAGGATACCTCCAACCTCCCGACTTGTTACGGATCTGAAGTCGCTTGCGCGACCTCTACCTGCCGTATGATTCAGTTTGAATCTATCGCGGACCATTGATATCGTTTGCCCGGCTCTGAATCCAGGATCAGGTAGCCAATTGGTAATTTCAACGGTGATTGACGACAGGACAACATCCACCCCCGGTGCTTAGGAGAAAGTATATTTCCATAGTCTCCACAATCCTTCAGTAATTATTCAGAGTGCACAACCGATTGGCCGACGCCGCGCCGCATGGTGCGCAAACCGCCCAGTAGCGCCGGGAAGCATTCCTCCAGGAGAATACGATCCACCAGCCGCGAGGCCTGAGACCCGAGAGTTCTTCCCGGGGTAGTCCTCCACACGAGGAGGCTTCTGAATAGGAGCTGAATCGTGAGTTGGACCGATCCGGAAGCAGAGTGGATCTTATGGCCCAAGCTGCATGAAACTGTTTGCTACCTTAAGTTCAGCCTAGGGTCTACAGATCATAAATACGGCTATGCTTGAGCAAGCAGGGCCGTATAATAAAAGGGGGAGGGGGGAATGATGCTTCTAGAAAATACATGCAGACCTTTCGTTAAACCATCGTGCACTAAAGTTTGCGTATGGCAGTTATTATTACGCAAGTCGCCATTACTATTAGTTTGCGCTATATAATTTATATGCGACACTTTTGAGCGGGATGTGGGTATTGCCGTTGATTGATTCGGCCTTTGTTGCCGCCGTTTTTAAATACAACGTCCTTGTCAGGCGCGGATCTACGTCTTGTTTGAGGGGGGGGGGGGGGCGGACAGTGGGGTTGGGTTTATGTCTATAGATACTTTAAAAAATATATAGTGTGAATTTAGGGCATCCAATATGCTAAATAGAGATAGGTATTTAAGTAACTAAGGATTATAAAAAGGGAAAAAAATTAATGAATACACTCGTACGTTTTTATTTTACTTCTAAATGAACAATGAACAAATGATACATAATAGTGCATAACACAGAATTAAATTACAAATTGCAGTTTCCGGTGTTTTTTTTTCTTTGCAAATCTTTCAATTATTTTCTCTTTGTCTACTGGTATATCAAAATGAATATGCAGGAGTGCCAACCAGCTGTTAACCTATCCTCTACCATCGTGGATCGTAGCCAGGTTTTTAGTCCCCTCAGAGTTGAAAATCTTCTTTCGGCAGTCGTCACACTTACGGGCAAGGAGGCCATGGTAAGGATGAGGCGACGTATGCCAGGGTAGATGAATTCGTTGGCCAGATCTAGAACATCTAGAATATTTTTTGGTTTCGAATAAGCGGGATTATTTCTCTTTTCCCTTCTAAAACTTTCTTTCCAGATCTTGCATTCTCCCAGAACTCCTGCCGCACGAACTCCTAGGAGACTCTTACGTCAGTGTAAAAGTATCAGTGTAGTGTAGTCGTTTAGTCGTCAGTGTAGATGTATAATCGTCAGTGTAGGTAGACAATAAAATCTGTAGATTGTAGGTAATCGTCATTCAGGAATCTTGCCCGCTTTTTGTCAACATTTTTTTTTTCAATCCTTGTTGGGGGGGGCGGTCGCCCCCTCCGCCACCCCCCTCCCCATAGATCCGCGCATGGTCCTTGTAATACATTATTTCGTATCATTTCATTGATTTCAGATACCCACATGAAGTCTAGGATATAAGGAAGAAATGCGGCACAGAGATTTTCACTTAATAGCACCGGAAATGTGCTGCGTTTTCGGCAATACCTAAATTCCTCATCGCTAAACTCCGTGGTATTAATAAGTTATTCCTAAGCGACCTTTTTAATGTATAATGTAAAAAAAATATGGAGATGAAAGGGTGAACAGTATTTATATATATTTAAAATGTAAATAAAATTAACTATAATAAAATCGTCTTTTTATTTATTTGCACGCTTTTTTATAATTTTTGCACGCTTTTTCGGTTGCACACTCGGCAACCGTAGTGGGTTGATATATTCGTAGCTCGCTGGCTTCCGAGTTACTGATGGGTCGTTCCGGGTGCACCCCAGTTCCGGACACTACTCCTCTACCCGGAAGAAATCCACTTCCTCCTACAAAATCATACTGATCGCTCCGGGTTCATTTTTATTGGAAATAATTTAGCAAGATATTTTGAAATCTAATATCGCTGGCTGCTATTTTCTCTGCTTAAATCTGTTAGCTGCTATTTTCAATATGGAATATTCATAACGTCCGCGGCCTACTGCACTTGCACCAGGCCGGCCGCAGCGTGAATTAAATATAATGAATTAAATATAATCGCAATAGCGAATTCTACAGGAGCCGACTCAAAAAAGAACCGTTCGCGTTACCGGAATGAACGACTGACGACTCGGCTCGGAGCGGCGAGCGATGGCTCGCCGCTGGAAACACCTGGTTTCTGGAAACACCTGGTTTCTCGGAGTGGAATGACCCGTCGGTGCGGTGGAGCGGTGGAGCCAAAAGAAGGAGACGGCTCTTCGGAATGGAATATTTCGTCGGTTTAGTGGAGTAATGGAGCCAATCGAGTAGCTGACTCATCGCAACTCGGAATGGAATGGCCAGTCGGTGCGTTATTTTTCGGGTTCAAACCAGCACATTCGATCTCATGTATACAGACAATTTATCTAAACTCTTCTGTGCTGCTGTCTTCAGCATAACGTTGTGCTCTTGATGAATTTCGTACACCTCGTCTGGAAAGCCCTAAGGCCCGCGTAGGAGAGGGAAGCGCACAAGCACCTACTCGAACGGACGAGTCATGAAAAGTCCCAAAGACCGCGCCACCAGAACAGCTGCACGAAGAGACTAGCTGCGCGAGTCCTGGCCCAGCCGCTTCTACCCACCGCTCCGATAGAGTATACCCCAGTTAGTAGCTTCTCTTATAACAAAATTGAAATCAAAGCGAATACGTCACGAGTCGTAAGGTCTCGGCTATGGTCGCCAGATGTTCCTCTACTCGGCCTACGCAGATATCCGAACGATCGAAAACGTCGCCAGCCTTTACCTGGCAGTAATGCTAAACGTTCGCGTTCGACGGGACGTACCCCTCTGCCCGCATTCCTCGCACCCTCTTCCCGCATTGTCCTGTAGCTCGAGAGTAAAGATACTGGTTGGTATACTGTGGCTCTGCGGTCTCCGAGTCGCTGCGTCGCCGCGCGCATTGGGTATCCCCGGGAGATGCGCAGCGGCCCGCCGCCTTGGAGTATTGCGGAGGTATTTGCGGCTGGAACTGAGTATACTCAACGAGCTATGCAGGGAGGAAGGACCTACAACATGCAAGCTGGACCATAAACCCGGCTCATGAGAGTCCTCGCTCAAAGCCATATACCCAGCGGAAGATGTCACGGGCTTGCCGACTGAAATACTGGAACAGCACCGCCGCACTCGAAATCTTCAGTTCCGCGGTGAAACATATTCAGATGCCTCGCAGCGCTTCGGTCGACGAAAAACGGTTGGGACACACGACGCATCCGAATTTTTTAATTTTCCTTTGTACATGATGGAAATGATTAAATCATTTATTTCTTATATTCGAACCACTTTACGCAATGTAAAATGTTACATTTTAAGGTCAAACTATAGCAATTTATTGATGTTTTACTTAGGCATTTAATAAAAACTTAAGCGGAAAGCTTTAGGGTTTTACGGTGTTTCAAATGTTAGGTTGTACAAACCTGATAATTTTTTTTTTTAATTATTCACTTAACTTTAACTATTTTAACTATTTACTTTACTCTTTGTAGAAAATATTGGTATATCTCCCCTCGGTGCTAGTATAACCAGAATCCTAGGTGAGCTCGCTCTGGTGGAGAAGGCCACATATAACTGCCCATGTGAGAAGCAGTTCTTCCTCAAGTTGATTCCTGTCGCCTTCAGCGACTACCGTTTGGACTTATTTATGATTTCATTTGTACCACCGAGTCCACAGACCTACTCCATTTCTGCCCCTTTGAGTTATTTTTGTAAAGCGTCTGATGACTGCAGCCTTGTTGTTTTTGGGGAGTCAGAATGGCTCGCTCGCACAACCAGTCCATAGAGTTACGCTTAATATCAGCGTAAGTCTCTCAGTACGTATCAGTATATTCTGGCTGTAAGGTCTGGATCATATTTACAGGGATAGTTATTTTCCCTTCGCAATCGTTATATTCTCCATATCCTATTTTGAGTAGAGTTCGGATAATTGCCCAGCTAAAACATCACCCTGCAAGTGGACCCTCATGCTATGAGAGGCCATAGAAGAAATATACAAATACCACTGTCATTATTTTAAAATTAGACAGTTTTACTTGATGAATTTTTCTTCTTCTTCTTGAAGTGCCTCTCCTACAGGAGGTTGGCTGTCAGCTATGTAAATTTACCCTGCCTTGGGCCAAGCGAAATAGTTCTTCTACGCTTGAGATGTTTGTCCACTCTCGGATGTTGCGGAGCCAAGACTTTTTTCTTCCTTCAGCCAGTCGTTTACCGCAAACTTTCCCCATAATAATGAGCTGAAGCAGTTGGTATCGCTAATGTCTCAGCACGTAGCCCAGGTACGTCTTTTTCCTTTGCTTGATTATGGGTAAAAGTTCGCGATCTTTACCGACAAGTTGGAGTACTCTAACATTGGGAACTCTCTGGATCCAGCTAATGCGGAGCATTCTACGGTAGCACCACATGTCAAATGCTTCGAAACGCTTCTGGGTGTCAGCTTTCTTGGTCCAAGCTTCGCTACCATAAAACACCACAAGCCTCACAGAGCAATGAAGAATTCGTATTCGGAGCTTGATATCATGTTTCCGGCCGCATATTACCTATTCTATTTTCTTAAACGATGCTCGGGCGATTTCAATCCGGGTACGAATTTCTTGTTCGTAGTCCCATGTTTAGGAGTTCTTTAGAAAAATGTCCTGAATATAATTTTTAGGAATTTATATATGGCATTTTTAAAATTAAATCCGGGAATTTTTATTGCTTAAAAATATTACCAAATTTCTCCCAGGGTTACATTTTGAAAAATATCTCATTAAGAGTATATCCCCGAATTTCATTTTTATAGCATAACTGGTTATTGGCATATTATTTCACCCCTTTTTCACCCTTGTAGGGATTGAATTTAGAATAAAATACCAGTAATACCGATTACTGAATTTAAGAAGCCCCCCTTTCTCCCTAAAATTTGATTTTCTAATTTAAATGTATATATTTTCCCCTTTTCCCCCGATTACTACCTTTAGGAGTTTTTTGGAGAATAATCGAATACAATTTTTAGGTATGAGGAACATTTAACAATTAAAACCGAGTTGATATTTCGTCGGGCTTGAGATATATATGTGAGCAAAGTACGCCGATTGAAGCACCCGCCTGCCCCTTGGATGACCGAGGAAATACGCTCCTTAATGAGGAAACGCGACAAAGCCAAAACAAAATTTAAACATGATCGTAATTCGGATACCTGGGAGCTATATAGAACTCTGCGTAATAAATGTAACCAGTGCTGTCGAAATGCAAAAAAAACATATATTAAAGAACTTCTCCAAACTGCGTCTCCTAATCAAATGTGGAGGCTCTTTCGCTCTCTAGGAATTGGTAAAACAGCAACCTGTCTTCCTTCTAATGAGGATATCGATTCTCTGAATCATCACTTCTCGTCTCCTCCTTTCTTATTAGATGGTGCCACCAAGTGTAACACTTCATTTTAATGCCGAATATTTGCCATAAAATTGTATTTTTCTTTATTGACTTTATATATTTTTCCGATTTTTAATTCCCAATTATTCCCCTTAAAGAGACTATTAGACACAAATCCAAAATACAATTTGTAGGCATTTGAATAAGGAACATTTTTTGAGTAAAACCGATCGGATATTTAATCGGGCTTAAGAGTTATTAGGAAACACGCAAAAAACATTTTAGCACTTTTCGATCACTTCAACCACGATTATTCCCTTCTAGAGATATTTAGGGGAAAATCCTGATTTTTAGGCATTAATTTGAGGGACCTTTTTAAAATAAAACCGATTTCATATTTAATCAAATTTAAGATATATTAAGAAAATGGCAAAAAACCATTTTAGCTCTTTTCGATCACTTTAACATCGATTATTCCCTTCAAGATATCTCGAGGGAAAAACCCTGAATTTATTTTTTAGGCATTTATATGGGGAACCTTTTTTTAATAAAACTGATCTGATATTAAACTAAGATTAAAAGATATTTAAAAAACCGCAAATAAAAACATTTTAGCCCTATTCGTACACTACAACCCCGATGTTTAGGGAAAATTACGGAATTTAATTTTTAGGCATTTTTGTAGGGAAACTTTTAAAGTAAAACCGACCTGATATTTAATCGTACATAAGAGATATTAAGAAAACCGCAAGAAAAAGTGTTTCGATCACTTCAATGCCTTTTTCGATCACTTCAATCCCGATTATCCCCTTCAAGAGATGTTTAAGGAAAAATCCTGTATTTCATGTATGGGGAATCTTTTTGTGTGTAAAAGCGATCTAATATTTCATTGAGATTAAGATATATTTAAAAACCGCAAAAAAAACATTTCATCCCTTTTCGATCCCTTAGGAATTTCGCAAAATCCCCTCTTGGTGAGCGCCTACCACCTAGAAGGAACCTCTGAGAAAATTTCATATTTGTAGCTTCAGCGGTTTCGGCTCGGCGATTATGAATCAATCAGTCAGTCACAACCTCCATTTTATATATATATATATATATATATATATATATATATATATATATATATATATATATATATATATATATATATATATATATATATATATATATATATATATATATATATATATATATATATATATATATATATATATATATATATTTTCAAATTGAAATTATGTTTATTACTAAATAAATGAAATGATAAAATAATGAAAGGGCACTTATCTGGTCTGTGGCGACCAGGAGCGACTCCACGCCTTTTTCGTTTCCTCTTCTTTCAGTATTTGCGGTTTCCTACTGTGCCTTATTCGAACCTTTCTACTTTATCCTACAGCGGCAACACAACAATGCGAAAGACGAGAATGAATGCTGGAAAATAATAGGCGATTAGTGTTTCTTGAATATTAATGATTTTTATAAAATGTATATCAATATTTCGGCTCAGCCGTCGTCAAGATATGTGACATTTCTGAAATCGAACAATTCGTTGAAAATTTAAATTCAAGGAATCGAACAAAAAGAAATGGATTAATAATATTTTACACGATTTAGTTAAGGTACCATATAGTCCCCTTTCAAATGTACAAATATAGGCTCCCGTGTGCTCCTTCAGTATGCAAGTGTGGAAGTAGTCTTAATCTCTTCGTTTGACCATGGAGAAACATAATTTTGATGGTGGAACTCTCAAAAATGGTGCGTTTGGGCGCTGCGGGCCAAAAACAAAATGGCCGCCATCAAAAACACGTTTTCCTATTTATATCAGTAACCGTTGAAGATACGAAAAATGTTGTTGAATAAAAAATGTAGCCTGACAGATTGTGCATAGAAAAGGTCCTTACAACTTTCTTTGTATAACTAACCGTTTTCTCAAAAAAATTACTTTTGTAAAAAGAAATATTAAGAAATGAAAAAATCGAAGTTTTAGGGTTTAGCAAGCACATATTTAAAGTTTTTGAAATTTTTTACATGTTTCCTGATTTATTACAATAATAACTCTATTAAACTTTAATAAATTAACAAATATACCATTTTTATATTTTTTTTAATGTAGGAATTGGAAAGAGGAAGAGACATTTCTTGAAAAGCTCTAATTTGTAATAACAATACTGTTGAAGAAATACAATATTACATTTGTTAAATTTTCAAATACAATCAATATCACTGTCAATGCCAATTTCACTTAAACCTAGATCTTCATCATTGTCTTCCTCGCATTCTCCAGTATTGTCGCAATGGTCAGGATCACCTTCGCACTTGCACATTTCAGTACACCGGAGTCCATTTGACTGACACGTACATGGAGGACAGCAACGTCTTTTTGAGCATGAGCAGCGGCAAAGCTCCAAGATAAGCTTTGGTGCACAGGGGTTGGTACAAGCAACAGGCTCGTATGCACTACCTATTTTCTGCCATCCAAAATCTGAGGGTGACGGGTTATTAGGATGCTGAATTAGGTCCTGATTCCACTCAAAACATTGAAGGTGAGCCCGTAGCAATGCTGGATTTAGTGCTGATTTTGTTGGAGGAAGGTTCTCATCTTGATGTTGTTTTTTAGTAAACAGGAACCATCGCACTGCTCCTATGTCTGTCAATGATGTTTTGGGGATGTATAGCTGACAAATGAGTGCTTCCAAGTTAGCCTTCACATCTTCAGTGAGTGATTAAAATTACCATCAAAGACAAAACCGTTGCCATTAAGACAGACTTATCTCTCATTTCAAGATTGTTGATAGCTTCCAGAAGCAGACCTGACATAGATTTGAGGCACAATTTAAGCAACTACGAGTTTTCAGCACTACCAAAGTCGTTGTTTGCAATTGACGGGAGTATGCACCATTGTCTGGCTAAGTACAAACTTACAGATGCTCTAGAATCAATCCAAGAGAAACCTGCTGAAGAAAACGAAGATGATAATACGTCTACAGCTCATGATGTTCCAGTACATAATGACGAGCTACATGGAAAAGCTGTAATAGTAGATGGCATGGCACTTCTTCATACCTACCACAAACCTACAACAGTGAAGACATGTAATGACCTCGGTGTGAAATTCAGCCAATGGATCGGACAAAAATTCAATAACTGTAGTGAGGTACATATAGTTTTTGACTCGTACAAAGAAAACTCATTGAAGAAAGCGATGCGAGACATACGGCAAAAAGGCTCTGATCCAATCCAATACAAAGTCAGGCCAGAAACAAAAATTGAAAGCATACCAATGCACAAACTATTGGCCCATGATAAGACGAAAGACGAACTAACCGAGTTCCTTTCCAATCAAATACTCAAATTCGGTGAGACCAACAACAAGAAGTTCGTACTCAGTTGGAGGGACAAGGCAGCGTCATCACATGGGGATGATGTATCCTGTCTTTCAAGCACGCAAGAGGAGGCCGACACAAAGATTATATTACATGCAGCTTATTTAGCACAGAAAGGAATTAAAACTACTCACGTGTTCTCCCCTGATACTGACGTCCTTATTCTAGCACTAAGGCGATATCCACAACTTTCTGAAGATTTTGCTTTCTATCTTGGACATGGTATGAAAAGGTTTGTTCAGATAGGGTCAATTTACAGAGCACTTGGACCTCTGAAAGCCTCTGCACTCCCTGGACTACATGCACTTTCAGGAGCTGATGTAACAGGGTCATTTGCTGGCAAAGGAAAAATAAAGTGGTGGAAAGCTTTTAATTCAGCAAGTGATACGATGATAGAAGCTTTGGCTAAATTGGGGACAACACTGTTACTCACTGAAGATGTGAAGGCTAACTTGGAAGCACTCATTTGTCAGCTATACATCCCCAAAACATCATTGACAGACATAGGAGCAGTGCGATGGTTCCTGTTTAATAAAAAACAACATCAAGATGAGAACCTTCCTCCAACAAAATCAGCACTAAATCCAGCATTGCTACGGGCTCACCTTCAATGTTTTGAGTGGAATCAGGACCTAATTCAGCATCCTAATAACCCGTCACCCTCAGATTTTGGATGGCAGAAAATAGGTAGTGCATACGAGCCTGTTGCTTGTACCAACCCCTGTGCACCAAAGCTTATCTTGGAGCTTTGCCGCTGCTCATGCTCAAAAAGACGTTGCTGTCCTCCATGTACGTGTCAGTCAAATGGACTCCGGTGTACTGAAATGTGCAAGTGCGAAGGTGATCCTGACCATTGCGACAATACGGGAGAATGCGAGGAAGACAATGATGAAGATCTAGGTTTAAGTGAAATTGGCATTGACAGTGATATTGATTGTATTTGAAAATTTAACAAATGTAATATTGTATTTCTTCAACAGTATTGTTATTACAAATTAGAGCTTTTCAAGAAATGTCTCTTTCCTCTTTCCAATTCCTACATAAAAAAAAATATAAAAATGGTATATTTGTTAATTTATTAAAGTTTAATACAGTTATTATTGTAATAAATCAGGAAACATGTAAAAAATTTCAAAAACTTTAAATATGTGCTTGCAAAACCCTAAAACTTCGATTTTTTCATTTCTTAATATTTCTTTTTACAAAAGTAATTTTTTTGAGAAAACGGTTAGTTATACAAAGAAAGTTGTAAGGACCTTTTCTATGCACAATCTGTCAGGCTACATTTTTTATTCAACAACATTTTTCGTATCTTCAACGGTTACTGATATAAATAGGAAAACGTGTTTTTGATGGCGGCCATTTTGTTTTTGGCCCGCAGCGCCCAAACGCACCATTTTTGACAGTTCCACCATCAAAATTATGTTTCTCCATGGTCAAACGAAGAGATTAAGACTACTTCCACACTTGCATACTGAAGGAGCACACGGATGTACATTTGATAGGCGACTAATAACCAACCGTGCAAAACGTTATTTTAAAATGAATTATTATAAATTAAAATAAAAAGCATTTGATGATTATGATAATATGATAAACCTTATTAATTTTGCCTATTGAGACCGGAACCTTTGCAAGCGCCTAAAATATAAATATAAGCCAATTCCCAAGATTTGACGTCCCTTTCTTTTGCATTATCACCAAGGCACTTTATTATTTTAACTTTAAAACATTGATCAAAAGATAAATTATGCGCCCTGGCATGCAAAGATATTGGGAGTTGGCTTTCATTGCCTACACTAGCCCTATGATTATTTAGTCTAATATTAAGTGGTGTTGTTGTTTCACCGATATAAAAGGCATCACAAGTCCTGCACAGAAGTTGATATACTATATTTTTTGAAATATAACTGCAATGAAAGGGAACCCTGTAACTATTAGTAGTATTTGGACTGGTAAAAAAAGGACTTAGATCTAACAGAGGACAAGTTTTACAACGTGGACGACCACAAGGTTGAAGGCCAAAAGTATTATTACCAATAGAGAAATTTTGATTATTTTTTGTTTTGTTTAATATTGATCTAATATTAGGTGGTCTGCGGAAAGATAAAATTGGCGGTGAATCTAAGAGATCCTTAGTGGATGCATCATTAGAAATGATGGGGAATAAATCAGATAATATATCTCGCAGTTTCTCAGCACCAGGAAAATAAGTGGTGCTAAGAAAGATTTTATTATTATTATTATTTTTATTTGAAGAAATTTTAGGTTTTGGTATATATTTTACTTCAGAGTTCAGAATATGTTTATCCAATAGAGGAGCAGGGTATTTTCTTTCAAGAAGAGATTGCTTTAGATTATTGAGATATTTATCTAAATTTTCTTTGTTGTTAACTAAACGGTGTCCGCGAATGGACATTGAATAGGGAATGGATCTCTTGGTGTGAAATGGATGACAGCTTTCAAAGTGTAAATACTGTTCATTTATTTGTAGGTTTTATATGAATCGCGGTTTTAATTTTACTTTCGGAAATTGTTAAATCAACATCTAAGAAAGTAATTTGTGATTTAGAAATGGTATGAGTGAAATTCAAAGGGCCAAAATTATTTAGGTCGTCAAGAAAGGTTGTTAGAGTAGTTTGTCCGTGTGGCCAAATCATTACTATGTCGTCAATAAATCTATACCATAATATGGGTTTTAAATTTTGCGTTTGAAAGAAAATTTTGCTCGAATAATCCCATGAAAAGGTTGGCATACGAAGGTGCCATACGAGTGCCCATAGCAGTCCCTTTAATTTGAAGATAAAATTCATCTTCAAAGGAGAAAGCATTACACGTTAAGACAAAACTCGGCTAATTTGCAAAGAAAATCTGTAGAAGGTATTTGAGGATGAGGTCTCTCATCAAGAAAATAAGAAATGGCTTCCAATCCTAAATTATGAG
>CALYMY010000467.1:0-26571 GCA_944548615.1 Micropterix aruncella | reverse complement strand
TTACATTTTATAATAGCAGCCGTAGAAATAATTATATTAAAAGAAATTAAATAGTATACATTTATAATATAAATGGATATATGGCTTAATAGGTATTCAAAATTATTATTTTGTATATTTTGAAATGCAGAAATAAGTTTATATGATTAAAAAAACTAATACTATGAGCACATAACCCCAACTAATCACAGCTAGTTATTATTCTGAAAGATAATTATTAGGTAGTCCCCTTAAAAGCATTTCTGACGAAAAAAAATATATTTTTTTATATTTTTGTTGTTGTAAATTGATAATTTGGCCTTATGTGCGTCGGTAACGAATTCGTAGCTAACAATTTCCGGTAGCTAACCGGGGTTAATAACGCTATAAACTACAACCTTTTTGCGGAAACCCGGTTTAGTGTAGTCATTCCAACCGCACGACGGTATCGCCATAAAATGTTGCCGACCCCATATTATCCCCACCCTTTGTATTATTATTGGCGTAAAGATGTGTTATATGATAAAAGTACGTATCATATTTCATTCGCTCCACCAATACGAAAATGGAGTGAAGTCGTCTGTTTTATGACAATCATTTTGCTATCCCGAAGGTGGTGGGTGTACATTACGTTCATGTGGGCGTATTATATAATGGCAACGGAATAGTAATAAAAATCGTTTGTGGCACCCTAAGACTTTCGGCCCGATGGCAAAGACGCAAGGTCGCCTGATCTTACAAAGTAAGGTTCCAGGTTCGATTCCCGGCTGGGTCAACATTATCCGTTGACATAAAATTAACGAAATTGTATTTTAATTCTGTGAATCGAAAAATAACAAGACACACATATATATTTATTTATATTTATTTATTTATTTATTTATAACGTACAAGAACAAAAAAATACAAGGACATGCATACTGTTGTACATGAGGAATAATTAAGAACAAACATATAATAGCGAAAAACATAGCTCTATGGATATAAATATGCTAGCATACTCCGAATGAGGCGAAATCGCACAACCAACTAGACCTAGAAGGTCTGTCTCTGGCTGTGCTGTGTTATACCAACTGTATTTTTGTAACTCGCGAACTGACGAAGGTGATCAATTTTAAATATTTCTAAATCTAACAAATGTGTTTACACAAATTAAAGTAAAATTTAAAGTAGAAAAAAAATAAATATATATGTATGCAATTAAGGGCTAAAAATAAGTAAACTTTACATTATATACAATAAATTTAAGTGGAAAATAAGTAATAAATATATACAAAATATATGAATAAACACTACATTCTAGTATATATGTTTAAGAAAATGATATGTAATATTGCACAATTTTACAAATACATATTAATATACACGCTAATATACATATATACACTTCATAGAAGGGTTGGTTGTAAGATTTTTGTATGACTATAAACCCGCCCATTGTGAAAATTTCACAATTAAGAGTAGAAAACAGAACAAACTTTTCCGTTACAAAAAAAAACCTCGAATGGCATGGTTCGTTTCTTACCTAAGGGCGGGGAATGGGAAAAGCACAAACAGATAGCGTTAATATTAAAATTTGATTAAAATATATGTATAGTTAGTGTAGCATACATAGGAGATATTCTAACCACAATTTTACGATGTGATTTCGGCTCAACAATGCATCTGTATACCAAATTTGAAGTATCTAAGCCCAATATTTCGAAGTTGAAATATTACTAGTGCGCCCCCTGGTCGACTTATTTCAACTACAACCTTTTCAACATTTGCCATGATCATCTCAACACGTAACGGTAACAGACTCGATGAAGACATTTTAGATGTGAGCCAAGGCAGACGGTGCGGAGAGGTAAAGCAACAAGGAGTGGTGGAGTCACGTAGACAACGGCGATATGCAATCTATAGTCGACGACATCTTATTTGGCAAAATTGTCGTTTAGACCGAAGCGTTGCTAATGGTTTTGAGAATTATTATCTATTTCACGGCTCCAATAGTTAGAATAATTCGCCTTCATACAATAATGATATGTAATAATAATACGGGGGGGGGGGGGATTAAAACCCTTCGAGTAGCGGCATAATTTCATGGCAGACCGCTGCAATTTATTGGAATTTCTTGCAATATCGACGCGCTCGACAAAAAGTTCTATAGCTATGGAGCTACTATAGAACTCAAAGAATTACTGTGCAATAATCGCATTGAAATTTCGTATATAGAATACTAAAATATCATTTTCTAAGACAATTAGATAATTATGAACAAATATGAGAAAGTCGAAAAAGTGAAAAAAACTCGGCATTTCTAACCTATACTTGTCTTACGGAAAATACGGAACCCTATTTCGAAATTGTATATACTACCGTGATCTTTATTAGGTTCTCTATTAAAGGTAATATTCGTTTTGCTTATTTACATACAAAATTATTTAAATATTAGCTCATAAAACCAATATTTTTTTTAATGATTTCTCGAAAAAAAAAAAAAAAAGATGTTTGTCAATGAAATTTTACTAGAAATATCCGCGAAATGACGCGCGAAATTATTCTAGCTGCCGTCTATATATCTATGGTAATAATGAGATATTTCGTATGGATTTTAAAATGCGTTCAAATTAGAAAATAATATTACTGTGCGCTCCGGGAGCAAGCCGCTAATATTGGTCGTTACGTAGTCAACGGTGTTCTGATGAGCAACCAAATTTGGTCGTTACATAGCCGAAGGGTAAAAAATCAAGATGGCCTAAATATATACAAATAGAAATAGAGAGAAAAATATTTCTGACTTACTTAAATTGAAAGCTTAGTAAACGTTGGGAAATACGAAAACAACATCGATGAATAAATTGTACATACCATTTAATAAAAAATGGAGGCGACGAAGATAAATAAACAAATGAATCAGACGGGTTTTTTTTCCCAAATTGGATGACTTTATTAGGACTAAGAAATAAAAGTTAAAAAGTAAAAAAAAAACAGACTGGAGTAATACAAAACTAAAATGTGACGCAATTACTCTATATCTAACTCATTTGAATCGGCGACATCTTCATCGCTTAGCTGCATAATCACAAGTGCGGGGGTGGGAAATGCAGACATCTTTTTTTACATTCATGGTCGCCATAATTTTTCCAACTCTGATTCGCCGAATCAGCAGATTTCTTGATTAAGTGGAGAGGACCGCGCAAGCGACCTCGACTCGGAACCAATCGAGAGACCGGAGAAATCTGGTCTAAATTGGTAGTAAGGGCGCGAGTGTCGCCCGCCAAGTAGCATTCCTGGCTATCTCGCGGTAAGGCGTTGGTCTCTTACGGGTTGTGGCGTAGCTAGACGCTGGATTGTTTTGTCCAAAGTCTTCTACGCTCACTGCAGGTCGATAGAACGACTAATCGTTAAAACTTCCTGTGGTGACGGGCTCGCCCGTTGAAGTCGACAACTCAAGTTGTCCTAAGTTATCTGCGCTCACCTCACGGGAGAACGTTCAAATTTCGTTTAAACTTCCTAAGCTGACGGGTTCGCCCGTTGTAGTCGACAGCTATAGCTATGATTACGATCGGCAACTGTACATAGTAGGCCTGCCGAGACGGTACGGAAAAAAACACGTAGGTGATAAACTCTTTGATGGGGCGGGCGGCACTAAAATACGCGGAACGGGAAGACGATTGATATCTGTTGATTTCCCAAGGGGAGGGTCATTATGGACTCGCAGCCGCGAAGCCCCGCCGCGCCGCCCCACTCCATGCAGACACAAGTACGCAGCATCTGCGCGACGCGTTGTTGTAAATGCATGTTATATCAGGAAGATAGCTGATTTTTATAACCTTTAGTAATTAGGAGGATATAATCCATGTTCTTCCTTTTACACGACTGCCCAATAAAAATAGAGTGAAATGTGTTCAGGGTTCATCTATGTATGTTTTCCGTTTCTTTATTCCACTATACCTTCTAAACGCTTGAACCGATTTCGAAGTGTGTGGTATTGTTAGAATCGTTATGTCATCACGATTGTCATAGGAATGAAATATGTTCAGGATTCATCTATGTATGTTTTTCGTTTCTTTATTTCACTATAGCTTCTAAACGCTTGAACCGATTTAGAAGTGTGTAGTATTGTTAGAATCGTAATATCATCGCGGTACGTATCCTATGACATCAAGTGTCATAAGGTACGTATCGCGATCCTTCCTCTCATATAAGGAGAAAGCAGCGTCATCGATATAAATCGCCGTATTACGTTATGTGCTGGTTACATGACATTTATCAATTGACAGTTTACTTCGCGGCCGCCAGGAATAAAACCTGTAGGGCCAGTAAAGAATAAAAGTTTTTGGAATAGTAATTTAGCAAAATGTACCTTAACTGGCAAATATCAAGTATGTAAGTAGTTGTCTAAATGTCCAAATGTCAATCAATTAATATAAATATATCGTATTTAGTGTCACATGAAAGGTCTGATTGAGGACATTCCACAAATATATATCTATTTTATGTATGTATGTTTAAACCATAAATATATTATACTAGCTGACCCGTGCCCACTTCGTTGGGCGGTAAAACTGTTTTAGCTGTGATGAAATTATGAGTGTGGTTCGGTTAGTACTGAGTGCTATGATTTATTTCCTGACTGCCAAAAGAAGGGTTATATTTTTACTGCATATTTATGTATGTATTTTCATGTCAATGTGACTATTAATACCGTTATTTGTGAGTGTCTTCTTGTGAGCGTATTATCTCTTTAACTATTTATGCAGTAAAAGGGAAATTATATGCAGTAAAAGGGAAAGTATTTTGTTTTAAACACTTGACGAAAAATTTACTTATTTTGATAAGAATTTATAATTGTTGATAATATGACCAATAAACATGACCTAATGGTTTAAATTATTTTTTAATATAAAATACTATTTTTTGTGACTTCAATATAAAAGTTAGGTATATGCTGTCGCTGACTTTTTTGTAGGCATTATCATTTTTTTATTTTTTATTTATTTAAATCTAAAATAAAAATTTACAATGTTGACATAAATAACACAGTGTAAAAAAGATCAAATACTTAGTCATTGTTTGTGAAGCAAAGAAAGTACACATTTGATGACTTACATAATAATATAAAAATAAACAAAATTAAATCATTGCAAAAACTTTTCTTTTTTAATATTTTATATTATTATCAATCTCTACAACTTTTCTCTAGAACTTAATCATATATGGCTCATCGTTAACCCTTCAAATGAAAGGCGTCCTTTTGGGGATGCAAGTTTTAATACACTGAAATGAAGGGCGTCCATTTGGGGACGCGATGGGGGCCGTTTGCGAAAAAATCCATTTAAAAATAGAACGGGCTTCTTTATTTTATCGTATGATGCCAGAAAATAGCCAAAGATTCGTTACTATTAAATTCTACGATAGTATCATGCGATAAAAGCTGTATGAGATATTGCAACACTCCAAACGTCGTGGAACTTTCCACTGTTGACAGCGACACAAAGCGCCGAACGAGTGCTAGGCGGCGCGCTACAATTATTGTGATTTTAAGTGTTTTTAGTTGGATTTTACCCGTAAAAGTGAGTTATATGCATTCTAAAATTGTGTAGGAATGATAATTACCGATTGGAGCAGGCCATTTCCTTTTTTTCACTTAGTTTTTAGTAAATTTGTGAAGTGACGTATCGCATTCTCGATGGCGTCGCAGCGAAAATATTTTCGAAACGAATGATATCAGGCGAATGTAGTAATAATATTGGTTTATTTCGCTTATAAAATCGTTATTATTCAATATAGGAGGTATATACTCAAGGAATTAGATGTATTTTGATATTTACACGTCGTTTACAAATGCAACCACGTTTTCATAGTTTATATCTTGGCGGCAAAAACCGAGATTTTTCAATGTTTGTAGAGAAGGCTTGGATTTCTATCGATATGAAACAACAAAAAAATACGGAAAAAAAATTTTTTTTTTCGATATATTTATTTTTGAGAAATTTGGTTATTTGAATATCGGGTTTTATAGGAAAACTAAAATGCAGCTTAAAATAACATACAACTTTTTTTCAATTTGGGCTTATTTACTGAGGAAATCTAGACTGTGTCTCACCATGCGGTGTAAGATCGTTATACCAGCCTGGGGTGACGGGTTCGCCCGTTGTAGTCGACAACCCAAGTTGTTAGTCAGAGTGCACAGTCGATTGGCTTATGCCGCACGGTGCGCAGACCGTCCAGGAGCGCCAGAAGTTTGATTCCTAGGGGAAACTGACCATAAGGCCAGAGTCCTACCCGGGCTCGCATTTCATGCGTGGAGGCCGTCGGATAGGTGTCGACCCGTGAGTGTGACCAACCCTGAACAGAATGGGTCTTCGTGGCTACCTCAGCGAGGGCCCATTAACTTTCTCAACGGTCAACAGCACAGACACGATTGGGTTACTAACTATTTTGTTTTTTTTTTGAAAAATGTATTTTTGTTTTTTAGATGTCTTTTAATCGAGATCCGGATCGGACGCCGCCCCAGGCGTTCCTAGATCTCCTGGAGGAGTCGGGGTCCAATTCGGATGAAATAGATGAGGGTGCAGCGCCGGCGTTCTGGGATGATGACGTTGGATATGACGATGACGACGCAGATATCGTGAAAATGTCGATCGATTTTCAAAGCCCCGGCGGAACTCTGGGTAATTAGTAAGTATATAAAGAATTCCATGTTATTTTCAGAATTTATCGTCAATTTATTGTATTTTTGTCTTTCAATAGTGAGTGGCCGCTGTCATCATCCCGGTTGTCGGCTGCGCCGCTGCCTCCACCACGCGGGCCGGTTGCAGCCCTCGCTGGCACAGCGCGGGGACTGCCCGTTCCGGCCCAGCATCCGCCACCCGCCGCCGCCTAGAACCCAGCGCTCGCCCGCCGGGCCGCCCACCCGACGCCTATTTTTCGCCCAACTACAGAGAGGTATAAAATACAAATATTTATTTATTTTCCAAAACTTTTCGGTACGAGTACTTTACCTTCCTAATAACTCACATGAATACTCAATATCATTAAAACCATAGATTTAAGTAGCAAAATTGCGTTTAAAAGTATCCGAAGACGACTATTCGACCATTCGGCTACCCGATACCAGGAGATAGCCGGACAAAGGATGCCATGGTCCGCGATAGATTCGGTACACACCGATCACCGCAAGACAAGGGAGAGGATCACTCGAGCGACTTCGAACCTGTAACCAGTTTCGAATCGCTAATCGCTAGTTTAGGTAGGTTTAGGACAGCTGCCTTGCCGCATGTGAACGTTTACCGTACCGCCCATTCGCTCCCCCTTCGAAGCCGAAGAATGTGAGATGCGGAAATTGCGGTTTTAGATAATTTTTCCAGGAAGGAGTTTGAAATTTTCCCGGAGAGACCGAGATATTTATAGAGTCACCCGTTCTCTCAATCTCGGTCTTCGGCGGGTACAAATACACCAATTCTTCTAAGGACGGTCAGATTATCGACGATCCTACTAAGCAGTATTTTGTTACTTTTCAGACATCGCCGCTGCGTACGCGCTCTGCTTCCCCTGTCTGCCTTTCGCCGCCTAGCACTCTAAGGTCTGTATTTATTCATTTTTCTGGAAGTCTCTAACTATAGAACACCTTTGATAATCCACTATATATAGATAATCCACTATATACATTGATCTGGAAGTCTCTAACTATAGAACACCTTTGATAATCCACTATATAGGAATTGTGTCATAGTACATCAAAAATCAATAATATTCACCGAGACGAGATTTTAAAAGTGTATGTTACCAGCCGATTCTAACTTATAAACCTCAAATTGATTCAAACTAGCTAAAACCAAGTGCATAAGGACCTAACAAATGGGTCTAGACACATAGAATACTCATTATTATTCTTCTTCTTCTTTTGGAGAATACATTTTAGTCAGGATAGGAGAATTTCATATATGAAGGAGCTCTCGTACAAGTGAAAACAGGGCAATCATCATCCGATATTGGAAAAGTGACTTAAAACTATTAGCATACATTGATCTGGAAGTCTCTAACTATAGAACACCTTTGATAATCCACTATATAGGAATTGTGTCATAGTACATCAAAAATCAATATTATTCACCGAGACGAGATTTTAAAAGTGTATGTTACCAGCCGATTCTAACTTATAAACCTCAAATTGATTCAAACTAGCTAAAACCAAGTGCATAAGGACCTAACAAATGGGTCTAGACACATAGAATACTCATTATTATTCTTCTTCTTCTTTTGGAGAATACATTTTAGTCAGGATAGGAGAATTTCATATATGAAGGAGCTCTCGTACAAGTGAAAACAGGGCAATCATCATCCGATATTGGAAAAGTGACTTAAAACTATTAGCATACATTGATCTGGAAGTCTCTAACTATATAACACCTTTGATAATCCACTATATAATAATTGTGTCATAGTACATCAAAAATCAATATTATTCACCGAGACGAGATTTTAAAAGTGTATGTTACCAGCCGATTCTAACTTATAAACCTTAAATTGATTCAAACTAGCTAAAACCAAGTGCATAAGGACCTAACAAATGGGTCTAGATACATAGAATACTCATTATTATTCTTCTTTTTCTTTTGGAGAATACATTTTAGTCAGGATAGCAGAATTTCGTATATGAAGGAGCTCATACAAGAGAAAACAGGGCTATTTCACTTGAAATCTCAATTATCTGCATACTTTGAATATCTTTATACATATATTAGTACATATATATATTATTACATATATATTAGTACATATAGTATACATAGGAAATAATACACGAGATTTGGTTTAGGTAGTAATATATAATTTAATAAAACAACTTAAATTATTAGCAAGAGCAATTGAGACTCCGCATACATTGGACCCCTTTCAAGCAGGTACTTCTTTATAAGTATTTTGAATGAATGTTGTTTGCATTCTTATAACTCTCATTTAAATTATTATAAAATCTCGGCGCAAGGAAGTAAAAATGCCTTTGGGCAAATGAGGACTTTACAATCGGAATATTATAATTCGACCCAGTGACCCAGTAGCTTGCCTTGTGTTTTTAGTTTGTTGGCTTCTTGTCTGCTGATCCTTGATTCTGTGAAACTCAATTCAGTAGCCTCCTCGTGTGAAAGGCTACCCCAGGTAAGGCTCTTGCGTCTCAGGCCTCACGGCTAGTGGATCGGTTTCTCCTGGTGGATTTCCCCGGGCGCTACTGGACGGTTTGCGTACCGTTTGACAATTTGAATATTACGATGAATAATTTTACTACATATCTTTTCTACTACTTATGAATAATTTTACTACGTATCAATTGATTTTATATTCCCTAAGGGGATTCATTTTTCACTGGACTGTTACGGGATGACATAACGATTCTAGTAATACCGCAGACTTCTAAATCGGTCTAAGCGTTTAGAAGTTATGATGGAATAAAGAAACAGAAATTTGCGGTCAGGGGAAATTTTCGATCACTACAACAGAATTAGGTTTTTGAAATTGAATTGAAATTCAGACTTTCAATATTGAAATTCAATATTGTTTTAATTTTCAGGCAACCTCTGGCGGCGGCGGGGCGACTAGCAGCGGGCAGCGGACGCGGGAGAGCCGGCGCGCGACGAAGAGCGACGCGCGGCTTGCCGGGCAGCGCGGCAGGCGGCGAGCCAGGCGGCGAAGGAGGCGGCGCGACGGCCGGCCGAGGAGGCCGCGCGGCAGGCCGCGGACGACGGGGGAGGGTAGCCGGCGGGGCACGGCGGGGCGCGGGCAGAGGTGGACGGCCGGGGGCATATAGACGCGGTAGGCACGCCGCCATGCGAGCTGTGGTCGGTGAGAATGTCTGGTGTCAAGGTCGTGAAATTGTAGAAGTATGTAAGACCGATGAAGACGTCCCCGCTGTATTGAAAGAGATGGTGGATGAAACTGAGAGGGTTCGTCGTGATTGTCGCGCTAGGGAGTCAGCAAGACGTCGACAGCGGGACGTCGGCACGAATGCGGACGAAGGCGACGAGAATGAGTTGTCGTTAGACGCGGAATCCGTCATAGCGCGGGAACTGTTCGGTGGCGATAGGGCGGCTATGTACGCGGCTATGTACGCGATAGGGCGGCTTTATTTTTATGACATGTTTGTTTTATTTTTATCAAATGACTGTTACTGTATAATTTTTGTACTGGAAATTTAGTAAATACTATTTTGTACTAGAAATTTAGTACCAATAAAAAGCATAAGTCGCATAAAAAATAAAGAAACGTATAATTGTATACCGAATATACCTACCAACTAATAAAAGTTTTTATTTTAGTCGGTTCAATTGTTTTGTTTGTTTTTATGACATGTTTGTTTTATTTTTATCAAATGACTGTTACTGTAAAATTTTTGTACTGGAAATTTAGTAAATAAAAAAAAATGGTTTGTTGAGTTTTCTTCTACGAAATTTTAATGATGGATCGGTGTACCGAATCTATCGCGGACCATGGCATCCTTTGTCCGGCTATCTCCTGGTATCGGGTAGCCGAATGGTCGAACAGAAATTTATAGCAGCCGACGTTTCGGTGACGTTGCAGCCGCCGCTGTCCAGTCTACCCTGGACAACGGCGGCTGCAACGTCGCCGAAACGTCGGGTGCTACAAAGTTCACGCGGTAAATTCGTTTATAAAGCTATTTATAATGTCAAACAACCGCGATAATCCTTGATTTCATAATAATTGCAAAGGCATGATACAAATGTGGTTAAAAAACGAATTTACCACGTAAAGTTTGGACACCAACGTTTCGGCGACGTTGCAGCCGCCGCTGTCCAGTCTACCCTGGGCAACGTCGCCGAAACGTCGGGTGCTACACACTTCACGCGGTAAATTCGTTTATAAAGCTATAATGTGAAGCAACCGCGATAGTCTGATTTCATAATAATTGCAAAGGCATACAAAAGTGGTTAGAAGTTTTTCGAATGTATTGAAAACTTGACGCTTATTAGATGTCCAATAACTAATTATTATACTCCAGTCACATTTCATAGAAGAAACTAGAAAATCACACTCCGAATTTGCCTAAACAAATGAGATCGCACCGCGGCGTATTGCATAGACAGGCGCGCTGCCTAATTTTATCGATATTCGCGAAATCGCGGGGTGCGCATACCTATTTGTTTACGTAATTAGTATAGAAGAATTACCATATTTTGAGTGTGATTTCCTATAGTTTTTCTATGAAATGTGACTCTTTAGAGTATAATAATTAGTTATTAGACATATAATAAGCACATAATAACACAATATATTTGAAAAACTTTATCCACTTTTGTATTATGACCTGTCAAAGTTAATGCCAAGTTTTCGTCACCGACTCGCAAAAGTTTGGATTTTTCTGTAATATCAGACAAAGCTGAAAGAACTGGTATGATTTTATAAGAAGTGTAGTGTAGTGGAAAAGTTATTATGAAAGAATTTCATATAAATAAAGTCCCTAAGTAGTCAGAAATACAAAATTAAAAAAAAAAATTTTTACGAGGAGACATCAAATTTTTCTTGGTTATTATGACTGAAAAACTAAATATTTTTGTATGCAAAGAAGTAAAACAAAATAATGGTTTTGGTAAAGCATTTAATAAAGAACATAACTGTAAATACAATTTCCGCATAGACTTTCATATTTTGTGATAAAAACATCGAAATGATAAATAGGCGAGTTTTTTCACTTCGCCAAATTTGTAATTTGTCGCCATTATTATCTTAATTGATTTACGAGATAAGGTTATAATGTTTTATATGTCAAATTTCAATGCGATCATTTTACAGTTCTTCTTTTTATGATCTGTATAGTGGTTTACAAGTTATGGTCGTTTTTATCAAGGCCGTCGATTTTGCGCGCAAAAAGGTCGCGCGCGAATGGGACGGCTGAATTTTATTCCGCGAGGAGAGGGGTTAAGGCAGCGTTAGTTAGAAACGTTTTCGTTCGACCGCTTATTATCAGACTTAATTTGCAAATCCGACTACCACGAAAAAGTCATTAAGACACTCACAAATAACGTGGCTTTCTATTGGTAAAAGAATTTTCAAAATCGGTTCAGTAGATCCAGAGATTACTTCCTACAACCTCACAAACTTTACCTCTTTATAATATTAGTATAGATAGTATAGATTTCATTAAAAAACCGTAATAAAAATAATTAGGAATACAATAGTTTTTAATATATTTACTTTTTATTGTTCTTCTTAAGACGTAAGTCTTTTCTTAGAATATCGAATATCCGCTGGCTCCGTAACGTCCCTTGCGGGACGCACGATCGCCTACCGCAAGATAATGTTTTATATTTATAAATTTCAATGCGGTCATTTTACAGTTATTCTTTTTATGATCCGTATAGTGGTTTATAACTTATAATCGTTTTCCTCAAGGCCATCGACTCTCGCCAATTTTACGCGCGAAACTGACAAAATAAAAGGGACGGCCGAATGTTTACTTCGCAAAATGAGGGGTTAAAACTCAAAGGTTAAATCATTGATTATATAGCGTATTAGATTGCTCAATGCCATCTTACGTTTTGGAAACCCTTATTCGCTGGCGAAATATAAATAGCGCTGATAACTAATGATAATTTATTTGACTACCTATAATAACGTTGATAATAAATATTTTTTTTACCAAGGACTGATTTATCCAATGATAACAATATTAGAATTCAATTATTACTGCCATCTATAGCAGGGAGCTAATGGGCTCTTGCTGAGTTGGCCACGAAGACCCATTTTGTTCGGGGTTGGTCATACTCACGGGTCAACAACCGTCCGGTGGTCTCCACCCATGAAGTGCGAGCCCGGGCAGGACTCTGGCCTCAGGGCTGGTTTTCCTTAGGAGTAAACCTTTTGGCGCTCCTGGACGGTCTGCGCACCGTGCGGCGTAAGCCAATCGATTGTGCACTCTGACTAACAGTCGGGGGAGTCTGGAAGCAGAACTGTTTCTCTTGAAACGACCATCGGTTACCCGATCCTGGGTGAACAGCGGGGCAAAGGTCGCCGTGGTACGCGATAGATTCGGTTTACACCGTTTCACCGCTTCGTTAAAATCTAAATATTCGATAAAACAGCGTAGTATGAAAAATAGTTTAATTTTATTTTTATTCGCTTGAATAATTTATAAAGATTTCATTTCGTAACTCATAATTTTTCTGTCACTTCTTGCTTGCTGACTTCAGTTTTTTTTCAGTCCAAATTTCATGATATTTCAGCAACATTGATTGCTAAGATCAGTGACTGAAAAAAACGAGCTGTCAAAAAGGGACAGAGGAGACATGCTCCCTTTGGTTTTATTAAATTAAATTGTAAATGCATAAAACTACATAATTTTATTTTATTTTTATCCCAACAAAAGAGAAAAACAGCGCTCGGGTTTTAAGTTAATAAATAATAATAACAATATTACGGCCAAAATAGTCTCCTGGTAATATACAGTTAATGTGCGTGATGTTGTGTAATAATATTTATATATTATGCTATATTACCATGTTCTCTCGATTTGTGAGTGTGTATGATAGAGTAGGATGAGTGTGTTTATGTGTGTGATTGTGATGTGTGTTTAATGGGTGTGTGTAAGTACATCTACGTGTATGTGTCATAGTTGTGTATATATGAGAGTGTGTGATTCTGCACAGGTATTGCCGTAATAGTGCAGCGATATAACTAGGATATAGGTAAAGTGTTGCTGTCGTTTTTTAATGAAGCAGATTGACATTTCACGGCAAAGTCCCCATGTGGTTTTTTTTTGTTTTCTTATAGCTGCAATTTCAGGCACTTTGAGTACTGCATATAATTGCCTGGCTCGCAAGCAAAACAAACACCCGATGAACACGACGTAACTTCAGTCTGCGGCTTGATCTCGACCGTCAAGAAATCACTTTTTCTCGTAACTATTTCGGCGCAGTGCTGCCTTTTTACTGGATCAACTGGAGGAAGATAATATGGATTGACGAAATGATTTCGTGTTTTATTTATAGCAATCAACCGCCTTGGCAAAACGAGCAGAAATATATTTTTTTTTTGATAACCTACCGCCTGAGTAATCAATATTTTTTGATTTAGCATTTTTTTAAGCTATTGCATAGCTTTTATCGCGCTAGCGCGGCGACCGAATGAAGAAATTTCTTAACGGAAATGAATGATTTTAAACTGATAATTACGTCTAAACGAGTACTGCTTACGATTCGAAAAAAATATATGTAAAACAAGAACATTTTTCTAATATTCTTAGCTTTGAATATTTTAGATTTTGTTTATATTACATAGTGTAATTAATTTGTGAAATTAGGTCTAACCGAACACAAAAACGACTAATACGCAAATACTACCTGGCGTATTATTTTTATTATTATTATTATTATTTATTCCGTAGCCGGCGATTGGGGAGGGGGTCGCCCTCGCAGCCAATACGCTGCTGTCGGTGCCGCTGGATCTCGTACTCCATTCACGATTCGCTTCCATTCTTGACGATTTTTTGCCACGTCTCGAGCATCCCTAGCCGACAATCGTTGATTTTTAAGGTCGCCTTTGATGGTATTTAGCCAGGTTTTCTTCGGTGCCGATCGCTGAATTCTCCATTCTGTCGGACGGTCTCGCCAAAGAAGTTTACGTGGCAAGCGATTGTCGTTCATTCGGCAAACATGGCCGAACCATCGTAGTCGACGTTTTTGTACTTCTTCTTCGATCGTTGTTACTAGATCGCATCTTTCTCTAATGGTCTCGTTTCGAATTCGGTCGCGGAGTGAGACACCGAGAATCTGCCTCAAGCATCGCATTTGGAAGACTTCGAACTTTTTGAGGTCCGATTGTAGTAACGTCCACGTTTCCGATCCATAAAGAAGAATGGGAAGAACCAACGTTCGGTATAGTCGTACTTTGGTTTTGATGGTAATATTCATTCGCTTCCATATGCACCACTTGAGCGAGGCGAATGTTGCTGTTGCCTGACCGATCCGGCTATGGACATCGGCCGTCGAAGCCACTTTCTTTTCCGTAACCAACGATCCTAAATACTTGAATTGTGGGACCTGTTCGATTTGGGTTCCATCGAGGTAAACGCTGGCCTTCGAACCGTCCGTAGTGAGCACTTTGGTCTTATCCGCATTGATTTTCAATCCATATGATTGAGCAATTCCGGATATGTCGTATAAAATGTCCGTTGCTTCGGCATCAGTGTCGGCGAAAACGGCGCTATCATCAGCGAACATCAAATCGGTTATGAAGTTTGATTCGTCGTATCTAACTCCGCGTCGACCGTCGAATGCTCTCCGCATAATCGCGTCGATCACCACGTTAAAAAGTAGCGGCGATGCGACGTCTCCTTGTCGAACACCAGTTTGAATCGGGAATTCCTCAGACAAATCGTTACGGATTCGAACGCTGCTGGTTAAGCCATCGTACGATGATTGGAGAAGTTTAATGATTTTTGGTGGCACGTGTTCTGTCTCCAAGGCACTCCATAAGCTGTTCCAATCGATGCAATCGAAGGCGGATTTAAAGTCTATGAAGACGACGATTGTTCGTTTGCCGCACCGTAATCTTTCTTCCATTAGCTGACGAAGAGCGAATATCTGATCAATGCATCCTCGATATGGTCTAAATCCTGCTTGCTCCTCTCGGCTCGTTTGTTCTCGATGTTTTTGTAGCCTCGACTGTATGATTTTTGTAAATACTTTGCTGACTATTGAAAGAAGGCTAATACCGCGATAATTCTTTGCATTCTCTGCTATCGCCTTTCTTTAAAATTGGCACAACGATGGCTTTCTTCCATGCCGACGGAATACGATCCGATTGCCAAATATGCGTTAGGAGAACATGTAGTTGTTGTAATAGAATGTCACCTCCGGCTTTGATCATCTCGGCGGTAACTTGATCTGGACCCGGCGCTTTACCATTTTTCAGCGATTTTATTGCCGTTTTCACTTCGTTTATTGTTGGTTCGTTATCGGAAAACGGATTCGCCGGCTGATTGATAATCGGCGGTTGCGGTGCTGGACCTTGAGGCGGATCGTGATTGTGCAGCTGATTAAAGAATTCCCTCCACCGCTGCAGGCGCTCGTGGGGGGAGATCACGAAAGTTCCATCCGATTTCTTGATGTTGTCGTTCGTTGATGTTGCTTTCCCGCCTAACCGTCGGATTGTTTGGTATAGCGTCCGGTATTCGTGTCTCGATGCTGCTTCTTCCAATTCGGCTGCAACGTTATTCCAATGCGCTTCTCGTTCCGATTTCATTCTTTGTCGGACTTCTTTGTTCAATAATCGGTATTTTTCGAAATTGACGTGTTTCATCCGTTTTCGTTGGTCGACGAGGTCTAAACAGTCGTCCGAAATCCATTGCTGCGTCCGTCGACGGATGGGTGGGCACAGCTCCGTTGCACACTTCACAAGGGACTCCGATAATTGCATTTCTTCAAAGTCGATATCGTCTGATATTACGAGCGTTGCGAATTTGTTGGATAGCGCGATTTGAAATTTCTGTCCAATGGCTGGGCCCTGTAGACATGCCCAGTTTCTCTTGGTTGGTGGTGGCGCTTTTTTCTTCGCTCGTTGTAGTCGCATTTGTAATTTCGCTCGAACGAGATAGTGATCCGATCCGCAATCGGGTCCACGCATCGCCCGTACGTCTTTGACTGTTGATCGAAATCTCGAATTGATTAAAATCTAGTCCAACATTGCTGAATCTTTACCGGACGGATTTCGCCACGTTAGTTGATGTTTGCGGGGATGACGAAATATGCTGTTTCCGACGATCATGTTGTTCGACAATGCGAATGATAACAGGCGTAGTCCATTGTCGTTAATTTCGCCGTGTCCAAATCTTCCCATCGTTTCTTCCCAACCCGTCCGATCTACACCCGTATGTGCATTAAAGTCGCCCGCTAGTATAATTAATTCGGTTCGGGGTATCGTATCCAGCGTGTGTTGAAGCTGGTGGTAGAAATCATCTTTGTTCGTATCCGGGCTCATCTCGGTTGGCGCGTAAACGGAAACGATATGGGTCTTGATTGTTCCATCGATGGTGATAACTGCTAAGCGCTCGGATATCGGTTGAAACGCAATAACGCTGCCGGCAGCTCGGCGATCGACCATGAAGCCGACCCCGGCCTCTCGTTTGTCGCCTCCGGAATAAAATAGCGTCATCGTCTCGTCGATTGTTTGCGGATCAATTGTCATTGTTCCCGATCCCGTGAGTCGTAATTCCGATATTGCGGCGATCGATATTTTGCATTTCGCTAATTCCATTGCTATGATTTCCTTTTGGCCGACGTGATGCCCCGTTCGCACATTCCATGCGGCGATTCGAATGTCCGATTTCGGTGTAAAATATTTGGGTTTTCGTATACCTTTTAAATACCTGGCGTATTATTATGAAACCTGCACCATTTTAAAGATAATTTAATTATCTATGTTTTTATTTACGAATTTTTTTGAATATTCCGTTTTTTTTTGCTTTAACGAATAAAAAAATCGTGCGCGGCGCTCTATCGGAAGACGTTTAAATTATTCCGAATCATTTGCTTTCGCAGATGATTCGGAATAATTTCAACGTTTTCCGATAGAGCGCAGTTATCTGATATCAGAAAAAATAAAATAAATAAATAATTGTAATTGCATAAGTTGTCAAAAATGCTATGCAATAGCTTTACCGCGGCAGTCCCCGAGTGCCACACGTATTTTTTTTCTTTTTCTTCCTAAATTTATCTGTAGTTTCTTCGTTTGTCTAAAAAAACGTAGTGGCACTCATTGCATTTTTCAATGCAATGAGCATTTTTCCATGCAATTTTCAATCATTCAATGATTTAACGGCATTATTTTTCATACTTCTATTTTTAAACCGTTATAATATACATAGTAAATCTGATGATACCAACCTGCTATTTTTTGATCCCACGTTTCCATCGTCAAAGGAACTACTAGCAGTAATGTCCTTGTCTGGGATCACGCCTGTCTCCATCCCGAGTGGCGCGGTGCATTGCGCTACGAAAATAGATAAAATAAATAAATTACCGTCATTTTTTTTCTCGAATTTTAATTTACTTGCAATCTGATACCTAAGTATTAATAATTCATTAAAATATGTATTGTGTTACACACTGATGGAGACAGTTATGTATTGATATTTATACATTTTTTGTATTTTTATATATTGATAGAAATATTTTGGTATTAGTTTTATGGGTATGTATTGTTATTTATGTATGTTTATATGTTGATAATTATGTATTGATAGAAATGTATGTATTCCTACTGAAAAAGAAAAAGTATACTGCGTACACATGCAGAGCATCAATAGACGACAAAATTACCTTTCTTCACAAATTTTATGAGTTTTTAAAAGCCAAACAAAACCAGAATCCACTTTTTTGGAAAGTATATACTCATATAAATATTTTTCTTGCCTATTTTAATTTGCTTTCGATTTATAAATATATTAATAATTCAGACTAATTGTTTTGAACTATCAATAACCTGCCAAATGTACACATGGACATTGCAGGGATATACCGATATTATACCCAAAAGCAAGAGAAATTAATTCCCGCAGCATTACAAAATACTCGGGTTTGTAACATTAGCTAAGAAGACAACACACTGAAGCATGTTATGCAATACGTGAACGCAGGCCTAACTAATCCTAGGACTGTACCAAAGCAGGCAATTTAAAGAGAAAATAAAAGAAAAAAAAATACGTGTGGCACTAGGGGACTGCCGCGGTAAAGCTATTGCATAGCATTTTTAACAACTTATGCAATTATAATTATTTATTTATATTATTTATTTTATTTTTTCTGATATCAGATAACTGCGCTCTATCGGAAAACGTTGAAATTATTCCGAATCATTTGCGGCTGCGGTAGCAAATGATTCGGATTAATTAAACGTCTTCCGATAGACCGCCGCGCACGGATTTTTTTATTCGATAAAGCAAAAAAAACGGATTATTCGAAAAAATCGTAGATAAAAAGATAGATAATTAAATTATCTTTAAAATGGTGCAGGTTTCATAATAATACGCCAGATAGTATTTGCGTAGTAGTCGTTTTTGTCTTCGATTAGACCTAATTTCACAAATTAATTACACTATGTAATATAAACAAAATCTAAAATATTCAAATCTAAGAATATAAGGAAAATGTTCTTGTTTAACAAATATTTTTTTGAAATCGTAAGCAGTACTCGTTTAGACGTAATTATCAGTTTAAAATCATTCATTTTCGTTAAGAAATTTCTTCATTCGGTCGCCGCGCTGGCCTAGGCCCGCGATAAAAGCTATGCAATAGCTTAATAAGGTACATACTTATAAGTATTGAAAAAATTATGAAATATCATTCGGGAAAAGTATTTATTAATTAAAAGGTTTAAACGGTTCAAATGATGAATCTAACTTGTCTGTACTTACATAAATGGCTTGCCGATCTTAACGCATATACTTCAACGCCGAGCAGAAATTCACAAATTCATCACGAAAAATAAACATGACTACAAGAAACCTTACATTATAAAAGACCTATATTAACCTCAATGTCCGCAGTAATCGTAAATAAAATTATAATTAATATTATTTCATTTGGTAACTAATAATATAAAAAAAAAAAAATTTAAATATATTTAGCTAAAAATTAAGCATTTGTTGATAGCGTAAAAGAGTTTGAATATTATTATTACCTACTAACATTTTAATTTGCAATTTCTAATATTCATTTTATTTTCATTTCATTCCTTGACTATACAAGCCATGTGTCTTTTTAAGCTATTGCATAGCTTTTATCGCGGGCCTAGCTAGGCCAGCGCGGCGACCAAATGAAGAAATTTCTTAACGAAAATTAATGATTTTAAACTGATAATTACGTCTAAACGAGTACTGCTTACGATTCGAAAAAAATATATGTTAAACAAGAACATTTTCCTAATATTCTTAGCTTTGAATATTTTAGATTTTGTTTATATTACATAGTGTAATTAATTTGTGAAATTAGGTCTAACCGAACACAAAAACGACTACTACGCAAATACTATCTGGCGTATTATTATGAAACCTGCACCATTTTAAAGATAATTTAATTATCTATCTTTTCATCTACGATTTTTTTCGAATAATCCGATTTTTTTTTGGTTTATCGAATAAAAAATTCGTGCGCGGCGCTCTATCGGAAGACGTTTAAATTATTCCGAATCATTTGCTTTCTCAGCCGCAAATGATTCGGAATGATTTCAACTTTTTCCGATAGAGCGCAGTTATCTTATATCAGAATAAATAAATAAATAAAATAAATAAATAATTATAATTGCATAAGTTGTTAAAAATGCTATGTAATAGCTTTACCGGGGCAGTCCCCGAGTGCCACGCGTATTATTTTATCTAATTTTTATTTCGACTATGTATTTATTAATTTGGTTTTTTAAAAAATTATATTTGAAGTTGCTATATTAATTGTTACTTTTTCTATCGACTATTTTAATCCAAATTTGAATCTAGATTAAAAGTAATTTTTATTTATATAAAATTTGCTACCAAAATTTTCTATTTAGGTATTAGCAACGGGTCTTAATGCACACATGGAGAACCCATTTTTATATTAATAATATCTGAAATTACAAATACCATAGCTATAAATAATCGATAAATTTATTATATTCATACTTACATGGATCAACTGCTTCGCAGACGAATGTCCAGTGTATCAGTGCAACTAGAGTTACAAATGCCTTATTTGAAAGTCTGCTCCCTTCCTGCATGGCAGCTCCTTAGTCAACAGCATTAATAATGCCTGTTAAAAGAAATATAAATTTTATTATCTAACACACCGAGAGGAGAAAAAAATACAGTTTTACTTTCGTCTCAAAGCCGAATAACCAAAATTGATCAAGTTCTTGTCCTGGATGTGTAGCTTTTAATATTATCGCAAAGTTTGAGTTTGTAACCTTTAATAAATTTGCATTTTACACTACATGACCACCTACATAGATTTACACTTTTTTGAAATTGAATCGCGACGTGCCAGCAATTGCCGATATTCTAGATATCAGTTAGTATTCAACTGTCTGTCATGTTACTTTTGTATATTAAAACTTTTATTTTGCTATAAACAAATCAGAATAAAAATCTGCAATTAATCTAAGCTATTCTTTTAAATATTGTTTATTTATTTATTTATTTAAGAATTAATTACTATAAAACATTGATTAGCTTACAAAAACAACAGGAACCGAATGGCAAAACCTTAAAATTTTGCTTATTTGTTTCTGTCACCCAACTGGGACTAGCCCGTTCTAGGGTGGACAGGACTCCAATATTACAATCAAGTTTGCTTGATTGCTTGGTTGCCTACAAATGTACAAGTTTTAGTAAAAAGCTAATGACAGTAAATTGCCCTAAAATGCAATTCCATTATTAAATCGGCAATAAATATAATATAAAATTCGATTAAATAATATAAATAAAGTTATATGTGAGAAAAGAAAGAAACAGTCATTAATATTTAATATTATGTTAAGTAATATAGGATTTAATATAAAAATACCTAGTCTAAAAGTATAATTCATTGTCAAAGTCAAATATTTTTTGGTAGTTAGTTCAATGTTAAAAAATACTTAATATATAAGTTTAAAAATATGTTAATAATTTGTGCACCTAAGTTTTATTATACTATTATTTCTAACAATTGATGTATGGTTAGGCTGTCATGATTCGATAACCATTTCTTTAATTTATTTTTGAATTCCCTAAATGTCAAATTCATTTTTATTTCCATATTGATCAGATTGTAAAATCTCGGCGCAATGAAAGAGTAATGTCTTTGACCAAATGGGTATTATTAAGTTATTTTCTACAACTTGTCTCGTTGGTCGCCGGTTCTGAATTATTCCTAAAAATTTGAGTTATTGTCCAAAAATAGCCTTAAGAGGGAAGTTTTTAGAAAAAGTTGCCTACAATCAAGAACTTTAGCTTCCTTATACAGTTCATTAGTGGGATGGCGATATGGTCTACGTAAAATAATTTTTAATATAAATTTCTGCGCAATGGCTCTAGCAGGGTTTTACCACATCCACCCCATCCAATTATGCCGTAAGTAATAAGCGATTCACATAAAGCATAATAAACAGTGTTTAGTGTTTTGTAATCCAGAATATTCCTAAGTTCTTTAAAAACATATCCAAGGATTCGCACCTTCGTAGCCACGTTATGTATATGAGAATCCCAACGGAGAAAGCAATCTAGATAACTGCCTAGATATTTCCAAGATATTTCTCTTTGTAGAGGCTGACAGTTACAAGACTCTATGCTATCGCATTCGTGTATTACAATAGTTTTATTAGTAGTGGGTTGACCTCTGGTTGTTATACTAAATGGCATGTAGGTATTTGGTTTTGCCAACATTAAGCGTCAACATAAAGTTTCCTAGCCAATTTTTAACAATTTCCATGCCCTCGTTTGCTTTCTCAAATGTGTAATCCCAGTTTGAACCCTTGAATAGTATAACAGTGTCATAGGCATATGTGATGATTTTACCTACTAGTAACTGACATAGGTCATTTATGTAGACGAGGAATAAAATGGGTCCCAAAACGCTACCCTGTGGCACACCATACGTGAGATGCTGGCTTTTACTCTGGAGGCCCTGGATGGTGACACTTTGTACCCTGTTGGATAGGTAACTATCAAACCATTTAAGACTTGTATAGTTAATTCCTACACTGCTCAGTTTGCATAATAATATATTATGAGGAACGGAGTCAAAAGCCTTTGCAAGGTCAAGGAAAACTCCTAGGCACTTGTCTCCTTTATCCACCGTTTCGACTATAAATTCTGTTAAGGCAGCTATAGCGTCTGTTGTCCCTAAACCTTCCCTAAAACCGAACTGATTGTCTGAGAGTATTTTATTTTCAATTAAAAATTTATAGAGTCTCGCCTTTGCAACTTTCTCGAAGATTTTGGAGATCGTGTTTAGAATGGATATAGGTCGATAGTTATTGAGGTCCTGCTTATCTCCTCCTTTATGTATGGGAATTACTTTGGCAATTTTTAATTTGTCAGGAAAAATTCCGCTTCTAAAACTCACATTAATAATAAAAGCAATAGGCTGGCTGAGATAGGTTTCAGCTAGTTTAAATACGCATGTCCCGACCCCATCATCCCCCACCGCTGACCTATTTTTAAGGCTGCCTATTACTTTCTTAACCGCGTCTCTATTTGTAGGCGTTAGGTACATAGACACAGGTAACGTATCAGATTTACTTTGGTCAGTAATTAAAGAACTATTTATCCCACGAAACTTTTCTGCTAGTTTGGAGCCGACATTACAAAAATGACTATTTGTACAATTTAGTAACTTTTCAGGATTATCTTTCATTGTAATAATTTGATTGTCAAATTTAATACTATTTAAATTTACATCCTTTCTATTTTTATAATTCGCCGCTTCTTTTATATTTATCCAGATTTTTCGTGGGTCCCCGGCTGAGTCAGTTATTTGTTTTTTAAAGTATTGCTGCTTAGTCAATTTAATAATTTTATTACATAAATTTCGATAACGAGTGTATTTCTGCCTCAGCATTGCATTGTCCGGTGTTTTTCTTAACGCTGCGTGCATTTTATCACGCCTGTGAATACAAAAGAGGAGTCCATCAGTAATCCACGGTGTATTTTTTTTATTTTTATGTTTTATAATTACAGTTTTCGATGTTGTATGTTTCTGTATAATGTTACACAAGATGGAAAAAAATAAGTTATAGGCGTCGATAGCATCCCTAATCTGATATAACTCATTCCAATCATGTTGGCTGATTTCGTAAACTATTTTATCATAATTAATTAATTTCTTTATTTGCTTGTTTGGATGTACAACGTTATTACTTCCCTTAGCGGCCATCTTAAAGAAGATTGTATAGTGATCTGTAATTGAATTTTTGTATACAATGGTCGAGATTAGGTTTTTGGTTCGAACCATGACATGATCTATGCAACTGCTGCTATTGTTATATTCGCGCGTTGGATGAATTATCTCAGGTCGGAGACCATGTAGCATTAGGACGTTTAGATATTCCTCAGATTGTGGATGCAGAGTTCCTGCTATAGAGATATTTAAGTCACCGCACAGGTACAGATTTTGAGAATTTCTATTAGCGCATAAAAGTGTATTAAGGCTTTCTAAGAAATAGTTGATATTATTTATAGATGGGCTTCGATAAATAGCAAGTAGACTTGTGGCTTCATCTATGTTTATTTGCAAGCAATTTGCTTCAGGGAAAGCTATTTCTTGTACCGATAAGAAGCTGAAGCTTTCTTTGATATATAAAACAATGCCATCATTTTGAGTATGATTAAAGTTGGTATTTTGAGTATGAAAAGATTCATAGCCTGGAATATGCTTCTCTCTGTAAAATTTACCATTCCAAGTTTCAGTGAGTATAATTACATCAATGTCTACATTGAGTTGTTGCAAGAAGATTACTAGACTATCGTAATTTTTGCCCAAACTTCTAATATTCAATGCTAAGAATTTTAAGGCCTTTTTTTCTGAAAGGATGCTCCTGCATGTATTTATATCCGCAGTATTATGCCAATCATTATCAATATTATTAATAAAGTTCATGTCATGATCCATTGTTATGCGTTGTGATAAAAATCATTATATTAATGGCAAAATGAAAGATATATTGATCGAATAATATTATGAGTCTTAAGGACATAAAACTTAGGCACATTGCTAAAAATAAATATACAATTTATCTGGCCGTTTTTTGTTTTCATTTCCGTTTTATCGGAATACGGAATACATAATTTTATTCAAATTCCAATGTCATATTGTTTAGGAATACCATATTACTTACTGATATTAAGTAACACCATTAAATAATAATTTTGGCTACTGTAACGATAAATCGTGTTCGCCTTCTAACGTTCAATGTTGTATATTAAGTAGATATATTAAAAAGAATAAAAACCAAGACTATCGTTACCAAAAGTGAACTACTGTATTTACAATTATTTTTTCTACGGTTTTTTTTATAAAATATTTGTTTTTAGGGGATTTATCCATATATATATATTCGGAATTTTCGGAATAAGGCCTTTCATTTTACACTAAACATGATATCTTTATGTTAATTTATTGACATTTGGAGATTTGGACATTTAGACATCTATTTACTTAATATTTACATAGTTAAGGTATGACACTTGGCATGACATAAGGATTCTAATAATACTATATAGCTTTAAATCAGTTTAAGCGTTTAAAAGTTATGCTGGAATAAACAGAAAACATACATAGATGAATCATGAACACACAACACTCCATTTTCGTTAGGCAGTCGTGTTTACACGACTGTATGTGGATCGTGGACGATACACCGATGACTCGGTGTATAGTGGATGCACCGACCGGTCGGCGAATGCTACACACTCGATATTTATCGCGATATTTATATTGTGGTCCAGATCGTGATATTCAGGATCGCAAGTGCATTTATTTATTTATTTATTTATTATAGTGAGCTAACGGGCCCATGTTGGGTTGGCCACGAAGACCCATGTGTTCAGGGTCGGTCATACTCACGGGTCAACACCCATCCGACGGCCTCCACGCACGGGGTGCGAACCTGGGTAGGACTCTGGCCCTGGTCAGTTTCCCCTGATAATCAAACCTCTGGCGCTCCTGGACGGTCTGCGCACCGTGCGGCGCAAGCCAATCGATTGTGCTCTCCGACTAACAGTCTGGAAGCTGTATTGTTTCCTATAGAGCGGGGGTGGTTGCGTACCTTACGGCGACCGCTCTTGAAATGACCATCGGCCATCCGATCCCGGTTCAGAGTCGGGCAAAGGACGCCATGGTCCGCGATAGATTCAGTATTCACCGTTTCACCGCTTCGTAAGGGAGAGGACCGCGCAAGCGACCTCGAACTCGGAACCAATGAGAGACCGGAGAAATCTGGTCACAATTGGTAAAAAGGGCGCGAGTGTCGCCCGCCAGGTAGCATTCCTGGCTATCTCGCGGTAAGGCGTTGGTCTCTTACGGGTTGTGGCGTAGCTAGACGTTGGATTGTTTTGTCCAAAGTCTTCTACGCTCACTGCAGGTCGATAGAACGACTAATCGTTAAAACGTCCTGTGGTGACGGGCTCGCCCGTTGTAGTCGACAACTCAATATATATATTTATTATAGTAATGTACAGCGGTTTGCAACAAGCGTAACGCTAAACTTAAGGGCTCTTTAGACGATCAAGCATGCTTGTCAAGCTTCGCGTCGCGGGCTGGGAGGGGATCGTAAATAGCAGGAAATATGCAAATATATATTTTTTATGTTTAGCAAAAATGCCTAATTGTATAGGTTTATACCAGGGAGTCACGTTAATTAGACGTAATTGATTGGTTGATGATTTATTAATTAATGATTGATTGATTGCTGATTGATTGATTGATGATTGATTGATGATTGATTGGTGATTGATTGATGATTGTTTGATGATTGATTGATGATTGATTCATGATTGATTGATGGTTTACGTCATGTGACTTGACACATGACGTCACTTGAAAATGCCACCTATGGTATTATAATTTTTTTAAATATTTTCATATT
>CALYMY010000466.1:0-26962 GCA_944548615.1 Micropterix aruncella | reverse complement strand
TTCTGTGTTAGTTTTTTGAGATTAGTTCGCGATTATACAAAATAATCGATACATGCGGGAAAATGAAGATCCGGGAAACGATCGATCATTAGAGCAACAATGGCTTCAAAGATAACTGAAAGACGTACCTTGCAAAACACTTCAATACCGTAGGAATTTTCACCCCTGGAAGATTGTCCACCCACTTTCTCGATGCGGGAAACCTGCAAATTAGAATAAGTTTAGTATTTGTCTAAGTTAAGAGTAAGTTAATAAGTTAGTAAGTTAAGAAAAACAAATGACAGTGGTTGTTCGGGACGGACCTCGCAGACTACACAAGTGTAATTAAACTGGAAAGAAAAAGGGTTTTTTTTGCGGGATAACTAGCTGGATTCAGGGTCGCTACAAAAAAGGATAGAAACATTTGGTGACTCAAATACAACTCAATTGGGCGGACAGTTTGTCATGACCGAAGATAGTGATCACCATCACTATCTTCAGAGTATAGTATTATTATGATCAGAGTATAGTATTATTATTATAATTTATTTTGGACAGGATGCTTTGCTGATACGTCCAAATCAGATCTTGTAAAGCTATTCATAAACAATATTAACAACAACACAGACCCAAGTATAAATCGGGTCTGTGTTGGCCAACAAAAAAGGATTGCAATGTGTTCAGGGTTCTTCTGTGTATGTTTTCCGTTTATTTATTCCACCATAACTTCTAAACACTTGAACCGATTTAAAAGTCTGTGGTATCGTTAGAATCGCTATGTCATCACAAGTGTCATAGAGTACCTTAACTGTCCAAATGTCTAAATGTCTAAATATTGATAAATTAACATAATTATATTGTGCTTAGTTTCAAATGAAAGGTCTGCTTGATTAAATTCCGGAAATATACATGTTTCTATATGGCTAAAACACAAAAACCATAAATATTTCATAAAAACTGTAATAAAAATAATTACAAATACAATAGTTCACTTTCTGTAATGGCAGTTGAGTTTTTTATTCTTTTGAATATATTTACTAGTTAAATTGATTGGCAAAGCTTGCACTGATTATTTCAAATGGTAGTTTATACCATATGTCCACCAATCTATTTTGCAGATCATTCCTAAAAGGGTTAGATTTAAAATAAGGTTTTTGCTGTGACCCCGAAGACTTGTGTTGACGTTGAATTCATAAATATTCTTTAGTCCAGGTAGATTGTAATAATAAAAGAATAATATAGAGATGCAAGAATATTTTTCTTACCACTCCAAGAGGCACAGAGAGCACGGTGTGTCCCGAAGAGCCCTGATGCCCATACTGAATGGGCTGGAAGTGCAGGCGATGTGTTGTCACGGTTAGAGAGCCCCGCGCCGGGCCAGCGTACGGGCACAAGTAGGTCACATCACGAGCCACACCCGCGACGCGTTCACCCGCCAACAGAGAGATGTCTCCTGACAATGGGGGCTGTGGAATCATAGACAAAAGACAAAGAATGATAGTCAAGGTACAGTAGCGGGCATGGCCCTAGAAAAAAATCGGTTGTATCACCGCAAGACTTCCCGGCTAGCAGACAACCGCCCGCCCCCTAGCGCCAAACCCTTAACCCCAACCCCTTCCTAACACTCCCCATTACGCCTCTTCCCCCAACCCCCCCCCCCCCCACCCAACAAATCCTGCAACCCCCTCCCCCAACCCACCCTTAAACCCAACCCCCCACCGCCAAACAAACCGCCCTTCCCCCCCAAACCTCCAACTCTCCCCAACCCCCCGCCCCCCCAAAACCCCTTTCGCATCCTAAGCACTTAGATATCTATTAACTGCTGGAATGCTAATACCACCGTTCGGTAGTTTTTCTGTTGCGATAACTCGGGGGCGGTAGATCTCCATATTTATGCAATTATGTAATTATATGCGAAAAAAATCACCTTCATTGAATAAGTCACCTTCATTAAATAATAGTTTGCATTAACTAATTAACATTGCACTAACCCCAGCTAACTAACATAGACATTTTCAAGGGTTAAAAACATACCATAGTGCGTTTCATTCACATGGCTAACTTTCTAAGGATTAAAGCACTCTAGATGAGGCGGAATAGGAACCCAGGGAAGAAGAAGAATATTGGATGAAGAAGAATATTTTCATTCGGAACTTTATACATCCTGAGTACTTGGTCTATCTTATTCGAAGTTAAAGCATTCTAAACAAGGCAGAATAGGAACCTACGGAAGAAGAGAATAACAGAAGAAGAATATTTTCGCCCCTCCCCCCTTAACCGAACCCCCCTGAGGGTAATTGGTTATTACAGCAAATTTAGTACATTTATAGTATTTTTGTAGTATTTCCGTGGTATTAAAATGGCTATTTTCCAATATGGTTCGTTTCTCAGCTAGCCTCGGAGGGCTCGACGTTATTATTTGATTAAAATGCATGTCGGTTCTTTTTTTTTTTTGTGTCGCTTGTTTAAGAGATATTGCAACCAACCGTCGTAGGGTGTACCGAATTTTAAGTATCTAAGCCAATATTTTGATATTGAAGTCTGATTGAAGTCTTGCAATACTTTTCTTTGCCAGGAAAGTAAAAACAAAAACACTACCAAATTTGATCATTTTAATGCTAAATCTGATAGAAAATAGCATTGTTTTTTTAATATTGCTTTTTTTAACTTTTAAATTAGTTTAAAAAAAAACTAACTTAACCGTTATAGCGCCGAAGAGCGCCGTTGCGCTTATAGGTATGTAGATGAAAAATGCCGGCGGCGCAATAGCGTTTCTTTTGACAGTTTACTTTTGGCGCAAGTTGGTGAAGGTCGTGTTCACGCTTCATCTTTTTTTTCATAAAATTACTTTCTATCTTTCTTCGATTACCTACAATTTTTTTCTACACACGGTTATTTTTTTTTTCATTTGGCATTTTAGAACATTTTGACGAATTATATTTGGCACTATAACGGTTAACCCATCGAAATGTACGTGTTTGACACTTATTTAAATGCCTATCTCTCGCTTATTTATTGAGTCCGACAAAAGATTATTGAAGTTTTGGAATCGGCATGGTGAATATAGTAGTGTGATGTTAAAAAATCAACAATGTAGAACTGTTATTCAACAATGTAGTAATACCTAATAAATACCGAAATACGTTCAAAATAATAGAAACGAACATCAAGAAAGAGCTCGATTACAGGCATTGTAGTCTAGCAAAAAGTGCAAGTAACACCTACTAAAATACTGACACACGAGACTATATTCCAACCGATGAAAATAAAATATTAAATTTAAATGACTACTCACGGAGTCCTGCCCATGTTTCGAGTTAAGAGAGCTGGATTTCGAGTCGGAGTCCAAAGAATCGGAGCTTGCATTTTTTGAAATGCCAAAATCCGACACTAGCTCGGAGTTTTCCCGTTTGTCCATGTTTAATAACTCTTAAGGCATTAGTTTCTCTAATCCAATAACAAACTTGGGTGTTTTATGCGTGAATATCGTAATAAAACAGGTTTTTTTGTGTTGACAACCTACTTTGACAGCGAAGGAGAAAACAGAAAGTTTGACGTTTGGCTCAGTGGCGTTGCCAAGTAATCAGTAAAACCACTGCCTTCTGTTTCTCGAGATAGAGAAGGCAATGGTAAAACTAAAAAGAGTGGTTCTTCTTATTAGCATTGATTTTATAGTGTAATCAATGTTATTAGGTACATACCTACCTACTACCTACTATTCCCAGTAGTGCACGGTTCGATCATAAGACCATTGATATATTTATTATCCTCAATATGGTTATTAACCGCTGGAATGCTAGTATACCACCGATCTGTGACTTTCCGTTGCGACCATTTGCGATTGGCCGATCTCCGTATTTATGCAACTATGTAATAATTTGGGTCGCCTTCAATTCTAAGTCGCCTTCATTGAATAAAACACCATTATACATAAATACGAGTGCACTAACATCCCCTACAAAGAAATTTTCGATGGTTGAAAACATGCCGTCGTGAGTTTCAATTCCATGGCAAGCTTTCTAAGGGTTAAATATATATGTAGATAATTAAATATAAATATATTTATATACATACATATTATATTTTTATCTATTTTATCTCTCCCTTTCACCTCACTTCCCATCCTGATTCCCTCCATTCTCAAGCGGAAACAATATAAAATTATATTGCGTTCATTTTGTATACTTTATAATATTCGGAGTCACATAAATGGATTTTTGTCACTTTTAAATAGGTTTTAAGCTATTGCATAGCTTTTATCGCGGGCCTAGGCCAGCGCGGCGACCGAATGAAGAAATTTCTTAACGAAAATTAATGATCTTAAACTGATAATTACGTCTAAACGAGTACTGCTTACGATTCGAAAAAAATATATGTTAAACAAGAACATTTTCCTAATATTCTTAGTTTTGAATATTTTACATTTTGTTTATATTACATAGTGTAATTATTTTGTGAAATTAGGTCTAACCGAAAACAAAAACGACTACTACGCAAATACTATATGGCGTATTAATATGAAACCTGCACCATTTTAAAGATAATTTAATAACTTATTTTTTATCTACGATTTTTTTCGAATAATCCGTTTTTTTTGCTTTATCGAATAAAAAATTCGTGCGCGGCGCTCTATCGGAAGACGTTTAAATTATTCCGAATCATTTGCTACCGCAGCCGCAAATTTTCGGAATAATTTCAACGTTTTCCGATAGAGCGCAGTGATCTGATATCAGAAAAAATAAAATAAATAAATAATTATAATTGCATAAGTTGTTAAAAATGCTATGCAATAGCTTTACCGCGGCAGTCCCTGAGTGCCACACGTATTTTTTTATTGCATTGTATGTAGTTCTGTTTGGTTCCAGAATAAAATAAAATAAATTTAAAAAAAATACGTGTGGCACTCGGGGACTGCCGCGGTAAAGCTATTGCATAGCATTTTTAACAACTTATGCAATTATAATTGTTTATTTATTTTATTTATTAAGCTATTGCATAGCTTTTATCGCGGGCCTGGGCTAGCGCGGCGACCGAATGAAGAAATTTCTTAACGAAAATTAATGGTTTTAAACTGATAATTACGTCTAAACGAGTACTGCTTACGATTCGAAAAAAATATATGTTAAATAAGAACATTTTCCTAATATTCTTAGCTTTGAATATTTTAGATTTTGTTTATATTACATAGGGTAATTAATTTGTGAAATTAGGTCTAACCGAACACAAAAACGACTACTACGCAAATACTATCTGGCGCATTATTATGAAACCTGCACCATTTTAAAGATAATTTAATTATCTATCTTTCTATCTACGATTTTTTTCGAATAATCCGTTTTTTTGCTTTATCGAATAAAAAATTCGTGCGCGGCGCTCTATCGGAAGACGTTTAAATTATTCCGAATCATTTGCTACCGCAGCCGCAAATGATTCGGAATAATTTCAACGTTTTTCGATAGAGCGCAGTTATCTGATATCAGAAAAAATAAAATAAATAAATAATTATAATTGCATAAGTTGTTAAAAATGCTATGCAATAGCTTTACCGCGGCAGTCCCCGAGTGCCACACGTATTTTTTTTTTTTTTTTTCTGATATCAGATAACTGCGCTCTATCGGAAAACGTTGAAATTATTCCGAATAATTTGCGGCTGCGAAAGCAAATGATTCGGAATAATTTAAACGTCTTCCGATAGAGCGCCGCGCACGAATTATTTATTCGATAAAGCAAAAAAAACGGATTATTCGAAAAAAATCGTAGATAAAAAGATAGATAATTAAATTATCTTTAAAATCGTGCAGGTTTCATAATAATACGCCAGACAGTATTTGCGTAGTAGTCGTTTTTGTGTTCGATTAGACCTAATTTCACAAATTAATTACACTATGTAATATAAACAAAATCTAAAATATTCAAAGCTAAGAATATTAGGAAAATGTTCTTGTTTAACATATATTTTTTTCGAATCGTAAGCAGTACTCGTTTAGACGTAATTATCAGTTTAAAATCATTATTTTTCGTTAAGAAATTTCTTCATTCGGTCGCCGCGCTGGCCTAGGCCCGCGATAAAAGCTAGCTAAATAAATACATATAGTCATATCTGCAGCGTAGGTATTTATTCTGTTTCGCAAACTCTTCTAACTTGATGATGTTTTAATGTCACCTCACTATGTTCATAATATTGATTGTAAATTTGTAAAAATCTTTGCTCTATGTCTAATATAAGTGAGCGTGAGATACCTATATGGCGGTAAATCGACAGTTTGTTTTAAACAATGTATAAACTCCTACATGGTGGTAGGTTAACTTAGTTTTTTTTTAAACCATCATTAAACACCTTTTTGGCGGTAGCCAGTGGCGTAACTAAGCCGGTGCAGCCGGGGCGGCGCACCGGGCCCCACGGTAGTTTGGGGGCCCAAAATGGAACTTATGTCTAGGATCGACGTTACATTGAACTTGGCTAGGCAGCTAAGGAGACCGAAAAAATGGATGTCTCGAGACTGACCTAGAGCCCCAATTGGCCGATATCGGCCACAACACGATTCATCGTTACGGCCCCGTTTTAATTTTATTTTAATTTAATTTGTTTTATTTTATTATGTTTTATTATGTTAATATGTTTTATTTTAACTATCGGTACAGTGGTTTGGCAGTAATTAATGTTTTGGTGAGACAGTGTCATAATTATTTTTTTTACTAATTTTTACTAAATTTTTTTGGGACATCAAATTGTCAATCGGCTGAGGGGCCGAGGCCTGAAGGGTTAACGATTCTGCAGAATGCAAATCAAGACGACATCAATTCTTTAAATCTATTTGTTCATATTATGTTTTAATATACATTAAGTAGCTAATTCAAATAATAAAATTTGAAAAAATGTTTACATTTGTAACAATATTCTGTGGCTATTTTTGGGTCTTACCAGTTTCGCACATAGTACCTAGTTCTAGACAAAATAATGTAATAAAAATTGACATATTTTTTAAAAATTCTTACGAACAATTAAAGATAAGGAAATATAATCAGCAATTAAATTAACAGCAAAGCGTCGTATTAATATTGGAACAAATGTTTCGAACATTCTCTGCAAAAATGTTGTATGTAAGTTCTTTGGACTTTGCCCCCAAATGAATACACCGATTTATAAAGTAGCTGTAATATAAATATATAAAGTAGCTAGGTATACAATAATTACATCCTATATGCCATAATCAATGTAAGTAAGTAGGGGGAAGGGGCCTTTTGTTCAATTCTGCACTATGGCCCCTCTTTTTTAGTTTCGCCACTGGCGCTTGGCTACATTAGTTTCTTTTATGTGGTACTGTTGAGGTTAGCCCATTAGGTGCATGCATGTGCCACCATGATAGAGACTTGGACGTATTCACGCAATGTGAGCGAGCGAGGATAAACTGCGAACCAGTGCCCGGGAATATTTGTCCGGGAAATATCGATTCGCCATTGACTTTGATCTGTAAAAACTGCGGGGTTATCAAATGAATGAATGAATGAACATCTCTTTATCGCACAATACAAAGAAGTTACAATGGCGGACTTATTGCTACAAAACAATGTCTTCGAGTCAACCAACATGCTGGCTTGAAAAGAAGAGTGGGCAAAAAAAAAAATACGTGTGGCACTCGGGGACTGCCGCGGTAAAGCTATTGCATAGCATTTTTAACAACTTATGCAATTATAATTATTTATTTATTTTATTTTTTCTGATATCAGATTACTGCGCTCTATCGGAAAACGTTGAAATTATTCCGAATCATTTGCGACTGCGGAAGCAAATGATTCGGAATAATTTAAACGCCTTCCGATAGAGCGCCGCGCACGAATTTTTTATTCGATAAAGCAAAAAAACCAGATTATTCGAAAAAATTCGTAGATAAAAAGATAGATAATTAAATTATCTTTAAAATGGTGCAGGTTTCATAATAATACGTTAGATAGTATTTGCGTAGTAGTCGTTTTTGTGTTCGGTTAGACCTAATTTCACAAATTAATTACACTATGTAATATAAACAAAATCTAAAATATTCAAATCTAAGAATATTAGGAAAATGTTCTTGTTTAACATATATTTTTTTGGAATCGTAAGCAGTACTCGTTTAGACGTAATTATCAGTTTAAAATCATCAATTTTCGTTAAGAAATTTCTTCATTCGGTCGCCGCGCCGGCGAGGCCCGCGATAAAAGCTATGCAATAGCTTAAAATATGTACAAAATGATACAAACAGATTTATTGCATATATTATGCATTTTGTGTGTACCTAAAGTAGCAAGTAAATATATAAATAAATAAATTAATTTTCGAATAAGATATGATACATATCCGGTAGGAAGTAATTACTTTTCGGGTAGTTAAATCCGGTAGGTAGATAAATCCCATTTAACTATTGCACACTGCGTATTTTGTTTTCTATCATTGTACAAACTATTAATACAACTACACATGACATAGGTAGAAAATATATTTATGGCCTTGCAGTTAGACTGGCATCAAAAATAAAGGCAAAACAGATTGTAGAAGCAACTATTTTTAAAAACTATAGTTCTGGCAACACGGTGTTTTTCCTGCTTCATTTCAGAAGGCGTCGGAAACAAATCTATTCCTCCATAACACATCGGCGGTGTGTTTGCCGCCCAATATATACAGACATTTACTAGAAACAAATAATATGTTTAATCAATATAATTTGGATTTCGTTTACAAAATGAAGTGCTGTTCATTAATTAATAAAAATACGCGCGAAGCGTATAAATCTGGATGGAATTACGAAAAAGGAAATGACATCAGGGCGGACAATTTTGAATGGGACTCGGGTCATGTGGAAACGTTGGCTTCGCTGTGTGTTCGGGAAATCGCCGGAAATTGGTCTAGTGAGTACTGCATTCATCATTATTGGCGATACAATCTTTGGCGATGGTAACAAATAAGATCTACTGTGGTTCCGTGTCGGTCCAACCCACGATTTAGCTCCTATTCAGTAGCCTCCTTCTGTGGAGGACTACCCCAGGAAGGACTTTCGCATCTCAGGCCTTGCGGCTGATAGATCATTTTCCCCTGGAGGAACGCCTCCGGCGCTACTGGACGGTTTGTGCATCGTTCGTGCATTCGGTTGTGCACTCCTCGGTTTGTGCATTCGGTTGTGCACTCCTCGACCTGTCGTCAACCACTTTTTAAATGACTACTTGGCTACCTGATCCTGTATTCAGAACCGGGAAAAAGATGGCAATGGTCACCGCTAAACGTACCGCAGGTAGCGGTCGCGCAAGCGACTTTGGACCCGTGCATGTTGGCTTAGCTAGACGGTAGATTTGTATTGTCTCTAGTCATCTACACTCACCTCACGGGAGATAAAACTATCACTATCGATAAAACTTCCTTTTATCGGGTTCGCCCGTTGTAGTTTGACTCGTAGTCGTACGTTACCAGGGGGGGGGGGGGGTCTCAAAAACGCGCCACGTCACCTCTATCTGAACTGCACCCTAGTTACTGAGAAAAAATATAGATTTCTTGTTTCATTACCATTTTGTTATTACGGTTTTATACATAACTAGCTGACCCGTGCCCACTTCGCTGGGCAGTAAACATTTTTACTTGTGATGAAATTATGAGTGTGGTTCGGTTAGTACTGGAGTGCTATGATTTATTTCCTGACTGCCAAAAGGAGGGTTATATTTTTACTGCATAGGGTATGTATGTATGTATTTGCATGCCAATTTGGCTATATCACCGGGTTTCAAATGAGTGAATGAAATGATTATGATTGAATAAATTATGTTTATTTTAATTGTTCAAAACTTCTCTGTATACTATATTAGATGTAATGTTATTATTTGGTACCAAACTATATTGTCTTTCAAGAGTTCCAACCCGAGATACGGTCGGGGTTCCATACCTATGGCATATTATCCTTTAACCATTTATGCAATAAAAAGGATATTATATGCAGTAAAACGGAAAAGTCTTTTGTTTTAAACACTTGAGACTATAGATATACTTATTTTGATAAGAATTCATAATTGTTGATAATATGACCAATAAACATGACCTATGAAACGATTTAAATATTTTTTTAAATATAATAAACTACTTTTGTGACTTAAATACAGAAGTTAGACATATGCTGTCGCTGATTTTTTTGTAGGCTTTATCAAGCTCTAGAACTTTTCTCTAGAACTTAATCATATATCTCTCATCGTTAAAGCAGCGTTCGTAAGAAACGTTTTCAGTCGACCGTTTTTTCCGACCTACTTTGCAAATCCGACTACTACGAAAAAGTCTTTTAATTTTTCGAATTAATATATATCCTATGACACTCACAAATAACGTGCCTTTCTATTAATAAAAGAATTTTCAAAATCGGGTTAGTAGATCCAGAGATTACTCCCTACAACCTCACAAACTCACAAACTTTACCTCTTTATAATATTAGTATAGATAACGATGTTTCAATCGTAATTTTATTGAATTACAAGGAATTTTGTTGAAACTCCATTACTCGATTATATGTAGCAACATTTTTCCTACGGTTAATATGGAAATATTAGTATACTGTAGTTTCAACATAATTTATATACCCGACTATAACCGTAGGTACGTATAATGTTATGTCTGTCATGTTAGAAGCGAGTTCCCAAGGTAGCGATGTAATGAAATAAGATTATGTTTTACATTACGACACGGTAGTTACCGTCACGCAAACACCGTTACGCGTCATGTTATTTCATACGTATGGACCACAGTCCGCGTTATAAACGTAATCCTTGTTGAAACATGCGTATATCCGTGTATTACATCGTTTTCATTTTCAAATCAGATATTTTTAGATCTGCCTATTTTCAGATTACCCGGTAAGCGAGTTCTCGCTAGGCAAAGATCGACAGTTCCTCCTCCAACTCCTGGACGTAGACGCACCGCTGGACATCCTTACAGCCCACATCCACGATGACCACTTCTGGAAGCGAGCATTCAAAGAGAAATGGCCAAATTGTCTGGTGGAGACGCAGGCAAAACCCTGGATCGAGATTTTCATCGAAAAGTATTACGCTGATGTTTTGGAAAATATCGCGCCAAAGAATTACGATCCCGAAAAGGTATTTTATTCGTGATCGTAATTTAGATCAATTTTATTTATTATTCTTGATTCTTTATTGAGAAATCATACAGTATTACAGTAACAATATTTAAAAAAAATATACAGATTTACAGGAAATAAAACCGGTTACGGATTTCTATAAAATTACATAAATTACGTTTAAAATAAAACTAATATACCTTCAATTTTAGTACTACACAATAGTCTAGTATTAAGGGCGTGTGTGTATATGTTTGTGGGAGTGTGTTAAGGGTGTGGGTGTGGAGTGTGAGCGTGTATGATATTAGTAATGGCGTATATAAAATATAATAATAATCAATAAAAATAGCTTTATACGAATAGTCAGTTTATTGTATCAGTTAGGGTTTGATTTACGGAGTATTTATAAGTGATTATGAAATTCTGAAATATATCAATACCATTTAAATGGGTATTATTAAGCTCACAGCAGCGTGTGAGTACTCCATTCCTTGATGCATTAGTTTTAAAACGCAGCAATCGAAACAGATCAAATTGGCGTGTTGTCCTCATTGGGGCGTTAATATTGATCTCGCCCACCAGGTCAGAGCAATCGAATATATATATATATATATATATATATATATATATATATATATATATATATATATATATATATATATATATATATATATATATATATATATATATATATATATATATATATATATATATATATATATATATATATATATATATATATATATATATATATATATATATATATATATATATATATATATATATATATATATATATATATATATATATATATATACCATTCATTATGTTATAGAGGCACAGAGCATCATTCAAGTTACGCCGATAATATAGCGAATTTATTTTAAATAGTAAGTCCGCCTCATTAGTAGTATTACAATAACTTTTCGTCTTGAATTCTATTGGTAATCGTAATTTATTTTATTTTATTTGTAATCGTATTTTATTCGTAATCGTAATTTACATCAATATACGTAATTATTCGTAATCAAAATTTAAATCAGTGGCATTACAATTGGCCCATACCTTTTTGCTCAGCCGCGTATTCTATTTTTGAAGAATAAAGAGCTCATGAAGGAGTTCATATGGTATTATATTTTATATTACTATATGTGAGCTAATGGGTTCGTGCAGTTAGGCCATTACGACCCATTTGTTACGGTCCGCGCAACTCACAAGTCAGCACACATCCGATAGCCTCCCCGCTGAAGTGCGAACCCGGGTAGGACTCTGTGCCTGCGAGCCAGTCCCCCTGGGAGTCGTCCTTCGGGCGCTCCTGGACGGTTTGCGCACCGTGCGGTATCAGCCAATCGACTGTGCATTCCGACTGATAACCGGGAATGTCTGTAAATGGCTTTGTTTCCTATAGAGCAGGGCTGGTTGTTAACCTTACGGCAATCGCTCTTGAAACGACCAATCGGCTACCCGATACCGGGTGAGCAGCCGAGCAAAGGACGCCGTGGTCCGCGATAGATTCGGTAGACACCGAATCACCGCTACATGAGGGAGATGACCGCGTAAGCGACCTCAAACCCGTAACCAGTCAGGAGGCCGGAAAAATCTGACCAAAACTGGTAACGATGCCGCTTGGTCTGCCCGCTGGGTTAACTACCCGGGCGGTAAGGGTTGGTCACTTGCGGGTTATGTAGCGGAGCCAGATAGTGGATTGCCATTGTCTAAGTCCTCGATGCTCATCCCACGGCTGAAAGAACGATCACATATCATTACACCAGCTTGGAGTGACGGGTTCGTCCGTTGTAGTTGACACCGCCCAACTCTTATTATATGAAAGTTGGAATAAATCGAAAGGTAGAAATAATTTCATAAAATGTATTTTTTCTATCATATATGTATGCTGCTACAGTCGAACACAAGGAAGTTATAAACTTGTGTGGACAAATATAATAAAAAAAATACGTGTGGCACTCGGGGACTGCCGCGGTAAAGCTATTGCATAGCATTTTTAACAACTTATGCAATTATAATTATTTATTTATTTTAATAATTTATTTTTTCTGATATCAGATAACTGCGCTCTATCGGAAAACGTTGAAATTATTCCGAATCATTTGCGGCTGGGCAGCCGCAAATGATTCGGAATAATAATTTAAACGTCTTCCGATAGAGCGCCGCGCACGAATTTTTTATTCGATAAAGCAAAAAAAACGAATTATTCGAAAAAAATCGTAGATAAAAAGATAGATAATTAAATTATCTTTAAAATGGTGCAGGTTTCATAATAATACGCCAGACAGTATTTGCGTAGTAGTCGTTTTTGTGTTCGGTTAGACCTAATTTCACAAATTAATTACACTATGTAATATAAACAAAATCTAAAATATTCAAAGCTAAGAATATTGGGAAAATGTTCTTCTTTAACATATATTTTTTTCGAATCGTAAGCAGTACTCGTTTAGACGTAATTATCAGTTTAAAATCATTAATTTTCGTTAGGAAATTTCTTCATTCGGTCGCCGCGCTGGCCTAGGCCCGCGATAAAAGCTATGCAATAGCTTAAAAATCATCGTATTAAAATATTGATGGGTGTCAATTACATCGGGTAAACCCGTCAACACAGGGAGTCGTGCCATTCTGTCTCCCATGGAGAGAACCGTCTGTTTTCACGAGAAGCTATCAGTTGCATTTTGACGTATTGGAATTATGAATAACTAGCTGCGCCCCGCGGTTTCGCCTGCGTGGTGATGGAAAGTTGTGATAATGATGATAGAAAGTATTTTATATTTTCGTCAATTTTTCAATGTTTTTAAATTATTCTGCTATTCGGGACGGAGAGAAATCCAACAAATTGAAAATCATGAAAATCGGTCCATCCGTTCTTGAGTTATGTTCGAAGAACTATACCATTATACATTTATATACATACATGTAACTCCAACGGTTTTTGCGGCGCACGCCAGAATAGCTCGCAGATGGCAGATTTTTTTCCTACTTACTTGACACTTATCGTTATATTTTGGATATTTCAAACTATATCTTTATAAATTATAGCCTATGTGTTATTCTGATGTGTAAGCTATATTATTGTAAAGTTTCATCAAAATCCATTCAGTAGTTTTTGCGTGAAAGAGTAACAAACATCCATACATACATTCTTACAAACTTTCGCGTTTATAATAGTAGTAGGATACACCATTCTAGTAGATACCTCATACTATACATTTTAATAACGTGTTGAGATCCAGTGCAATAGTGTAACTGCCATATCATTGCGTAGCGTTGTGTTATGTCTAATCGAAAAATTGACTACACGTGTCTTTCCGAAGAAATCAAGGTGTAGAATATAGATTTAAAAGTGCAATACAATACCGGCTATACCTCTGCATTTATCAACTTTCATGTCCAAGTCATTTTCAGGAAGTCAAGTCAAGTCATATGAAACTCTATGCCTTTGCCACCTAGACAATTTGAAATCCTGATCGGGTTAAAATAAACTATTAAGAGACATTTACTTATTGCATAATCCCCCCTCCTCCCCCCAACCCCACCCGTCTTCTAGCTTATCCCTATATCTCATTCAGACCCGGACTGGCTTCTTAAGGGGTCCTCAGCTAGAGACTGAAGAGGTGCCCTCTTATCTATTGGCTGATGCCGCACGGTGCGCAAACCGTCCAGTAGCGCCAGTGGGTTGCAGCTCTCCTTAATTCCTTACCCACTAAGATAGACATCTGTTGTATATCCCTTTGGCAGCTAAATAGGCAACTCCCGGCTATTTCATGTTTATTACAATCTTTGTTTTATTTTGTTATGTTTTTTTTTAATGTCAGCATTAGTTAACTTATATAAGTCAGTTATTATGGATTTGCACACAAGTTTTCATATTCAAGGGCGAATTAGGTTCGTCTGTAATGCTCTTAAATAATCACCGTTTAATTCACCGTGCTAAAACTTTCAAGATCCTTTACTGCACTTTGGTCAGAAGCATCTTGGAATATGCATCTCAGGTATGGAACCCTTGTTATGATAAATATATAAATAGAATCGAGCGCATTCAAATGAAGTTCGTGAAATATCTCTGCTTCCGTCTGAAAATCCCATACAGCTCATCTAACTATTTCAATTTATGCAAGAAATTTCATATCCTCCCCCTGATTAGGCGGCGTGAAACCGCGGACTTAATCTTTTTGCTAAAAATCACCTCCAATAATATTAACTGTCCCGACTTACTAAATAAAATTAATCTCCGTGTTCCTTCCAAACTCAATAGATTTAACCCTGCTCTTCATGTTCCTCATGCTGGTACCAACTATAGGCAAAATGCGTTTCTGTGGCGAACAATTGACAATTTCAATGATTTGATTAAACGCTTTGACTTTGATCTATTCTGTACGAGTATTTATTCAGCTAGGCAGCGGCTGAACAGTGAATTCTTTAGCACTAATTGTTGAATAAATTTTGATGTTTTTTAATCGATTGCTTTAATTGAAAGGTCACATATGTTTCTACAGCGTTACTTAAACGTGAAAACCTTTAATCCCTAAACTTGTGAAGTAAAAACTCGGCCGTACCTTTTGCATCCCGGAAGGGACGTTATACATTCTAGGGATTGGCTCTCTGTTATCCTACTCCGTCTTTTTGTTAAATTATAATTAGCTGTTGGTTTTCCTAAAAATAAATAAATAAATAATATTTGAAATAAATAAATAAATAAGATATTGCCACTTGGCAATAGGCCCGCCCACCAAGTTGTACTCTATTGCGTGTGCAATAAAGTTTTTCAAACAAACTACTTACTTGATTTTTATATTTCTTATCTATCGTAGATTTCGTCATTGGTGAAGACCTGCGCTCCCTTCATCAGAAAGCTATCGGTGACCAGCTTGGTCCCAGCTGATCTCCCCCAAGAAGAGACGAAGCAGAGATACGTCACTGCCTGTGACTGGATAGATACTCCAGTCAGCCGCCCAGATGAAGCCCAGACTTCAATGGGATCCATCAAGAAAGATATACCTTTTACAACTAGAGGTTGGTCCTTTACACTTACCTATCTTAAATATTTTTTGTACTTAGGCGGCGTCCATTAATTACGTGAGGTGTTTAGGGGGGTAAGGGGGTCGAGCCGAAGCTCACCCAATCTCACGTGGGGGAGGGGGGGGGGGCGAGGGGTCTCGGCATATATCCCCAATTATTAGGCGTTTCGGTACTTTAAAGTTTTCCTAAGTCTTCCTTCCAAGTTTTCATCGTAAAATTAAACATATATTTTTATACAAAATATTCCGTATTCCGTTTCTTGCAGGTGCCTAACTAGGGGTATCAAAACGTGCTAAAACAACGCCTAATTTTGAACTGATGTTTTGGTATTCCCTTTCATGGGTCCTCACTGGAGCGGGCTTATATAGAGCTCAGTTTAGCACCGTCTAGACCCTTTTTCGTATTCCGGTTCTACAGGTGTCATGTCGGATTAGTCCTATTCCGGGGTCTTAACTAATAACGGTCTAAATCGAACAGTCTGCGTTTGACAGCCGTGTAGGTGTTGTTTCTGTCGTAATTTCGAAGATTTTTTTTCTCGCGATTTCAAATATATTTGCTCAGCATTGGCTTCTAAATCGAAGAAAGGACAATAAGCGCCGATTATCGTAAGTAATCATTAATTAATATCTATATTTTGCCCTGAACAAAACTGTGTCAACACTGTGTCAATATTTTTTCAACATTATGATACATAGCCTTATATATTTTTTTAGCCTTGTAAATAAAAAGCTTTACATATTTGTGTATTTTGAAACAAACAAAAACGTGGCGGTGCGGTTACGAGACGACGGCGGGCAAAGGAACGAGTGACCGAGCTGTCAAAATTAAGACTACGCTTCGGAACGGCCATAGACAAAACAGAAAATTTTAAGACTTAAGGCCGGTTCTTAATTTTGATGAAACGGAATACGGGCCATAGAAAGAAAATTCAGACGCTATATATTCTATATCTTTTTTTATAGAAGGAAAATACATGGGCAGCGACCTAATTTAGACGCATATTTAGGAGAGTTCCAATTATTTTTGTATAGACAATCAGGGGCAATCACTGTAATTTCAAGATTCCTGCAAAGTATTTTAAATGTGTGATTTTATTTGTTTAACAGACCACATTCCTCTGCACGGTGTGATTGGCAACCTTCCGAACCTCGCCGAACTCCATCTGACCTTCGGTATGCGGAAGGTGGAGGATCAGTTCCGGAGAGACCAGTTCCAGTTCTCAGCCAACGATGCCAAGAGCCTCGCCAAGGGACTCGAGAAGTGTACTTCGCTCAAAATCTTAAGGTAATTTATAGTAAAATTAAAAAAATCTATATTTTCCCAGCAAGTAAGCCGCTCCTACCCCCCCCCCCCCCTGCGCCAACCCAACCTGTCCCCGCGCGCCAATTTGTAGTATTTTCCTTGGTATTAAAATAGTGTTTTCCTTAAATATTATTTGCGTCGCTTGTATATATATCAGACATTCCTACCGAATTTTTCACGACGTGATTTCGGTCCAACAACATATCTGTGTTTGTTTCTACTCTTTATTGTGAAATCACAATGGGCGGGTTTATTGTCATATGACAATCTCTTACAACCAACCCTTCTATGACGTGTTTATATAAACGTGTGCGTGTAACATGTGTGTGTGTGTCTTGTTATTGCATTCGATCGACAGAATTGAAAATGCAATTTTCTTAATTTTACCCCAACGGAAAATGGTGACCCAGCCGGGAATCGAACCCGGGACCATACAATGTAAGATCAGGCGACCTAACCACTATGCTAGCGGGCCGTGTACCAAATCTGTGTATCGAATTGCATGTCTTTAACTGTAATATTTTGAGAATGGCATATGACTAACACGCCGTCTGGTGGTCCAATTTCAACTGCAATCTTTTCAACTCTTGCCATGATCGAATGATGCTTGCATACCAATTTTCAGCACAATCGGATTAAGCGTTTAGGCACTATCATGAAGGAATACACACACACGCGGAGAGACTTAAGATAAGATAAGATAAGGTGAAAGTATTTATTTCTTTTACAACCATTAGTGTTGTGTAAGAATGGCATTAAATTAGTCTTAATTAAACTAGTTACTCAATTAATGAAGGTCATATAAAGTAAACTCAATTTAACAAAGATCACATAACATTCCTCTAAACTTTCCAATTAACAAAAACAAAGGCTATAAAGTAACAGTTTACAATAATAACGATTGACAATAAAAGAGAATATATTAAATTAAATTGATATGTACCTACCATGCTGTGTTCGCAATATTTTAAAATGTCGTTATGCGCATACATATTGATTTTAAGAAGGCACCCTCGGATGGATCTCTTGAAAATATCAATGTTTTTAATCGCTTTTAATTTATCAGGCAATTTATTAAAAAGATTGAGGACTATGTATCGACTATGTCAGGGGTTCCCAAACTTTTCCAAGCCGTGGCACACTTAGAAAATTTTAATTGTCTCACGGCACCCTAGTCATATAATATCTATCTGTAATAGCTATATTTCATACTTGTATGTCTATGAAGAAGAAACCAGGTAAGAATCTAATACAACTCGTATTTAAAATGAACAAGTACATTTATTGGTAGGTAAACAAACATACGTGAAAATACAAAGAAAATGCAAATATAATTACAAAAACCTTCCACATACTCTTGAGGTGTGTGTGTTTAGTGCGACGCGTGAGCCTGCTGCTCATTGCACAATTTTTGGAATCGGGGAATAAGGCTTGATACAGCTACTCTCATTTCTGTTTCTATATTTATTTTCGAGCAATATTTGCTCTTTATAACAGCAACCGCTGAAAATTCAGCTTCGCACAGATATGAAGTCGCAAAGGGAATGAGGACCCTTACAGCTTTTGCACTTAGAATCGGATACTCATTTTCGACTGATAACCAAAACTCCGTCAAATCTGAACAAGCGTATTTTGTTTTGAGGCTGTTGTCGCTCGAGAGGTCAATTAGATTTTCTTTTTCTTGCGTAGTAAAATCTTGTGGAGCTTGAGCACGGAATGGATCTTGGATCTACGCAAACTTCTCCACTTGGTCTTCTGCGAAGTACTTTGCAAACCAGTCAGTTAACTGTGATAGGTGCTCTGTGAAAAGGGTCTGCAAGTTATGTGAAACCTTAGCTCCACTATGGGCCATGTACTGTTGTAATATTGGAAAGCAATCTTTGCCTCCATCATCACTCATTTTTCTCTTCCACAGTTGTAGTTTTTTCCTGAATGATGAAATCTTCTCTACAAGCTTAATTATGTGCATATTGTGGCCCTGTAGAGACAGATTTAAGACATTTAGTTTTTCGAATATGTCGCATAAGTATGCAGTTTCAGCAGAAAGTCTTCATCAGCGAAATTGTTGGCGTTCACATGATCATCTTCTTCCAGGAAAGTGTGAATTTCTTGTCGCAGTTCAAACGTACGAGATAGAACATTGCCACAGGAGAGCCATCGCGAGCTACAGTAGTACAAAAGGGACGTGTGCAAGAGATATCAGGGGCGCCTCGCGGCACCCCTGATATCTCTCCGTGGCACCCCAGGGTGCCGCGGCACCCACTTTGGGAACCACTGGACTATGTAGTCGCCTGGAACTTGGTAGTACGTGCTACCATTGGCTGAAGATAATGGAGTTTATTCTGGGTGTCATGCCGATGTACTTCCTCATGGGATATTGCCGAGCTCTTATTGCAGTAGATTTCGCAAAGAGCTTCTTGAGCAAAAATCGCATATACGGTCAATATTCATACACACACACACACACACACACACACACAACACACAAACACAGAAACACAGAGAGAGACATCGGTCTGGAAATAGTCCTTATCGTCTCAATTGGGGGGGGGGGGGGGGGGTGAAAAAATGGATATTTTCTGTCTTTATCTCGATATTTTAAGTGGGTTCACAATACCCTTGAACGAAAAAGTATAAATATCACGAGCATGGCTCTGAATTTTCATGAATCTTCTAAAATCGATCGAAGCATGCTTAAAAAACTTATCAAGTTTAGTGGTTTGGCAGTTATACTGAAACTAGACAACACTTCAGGCCCATCCATATTAGGCTAATGTAATGCTTAGGCAATATAAGGTTAAATAAGTCTAATAATGCCTAATTCAGGCTCTAAAAATGCATTAAAACGGAGATTAATATTCAACTGGCGTTTGGTATTTCATCGGTCCGAACTGAATTTCCTTAACCCTTTGAGGACCATAAGCTTTGCAGGAAATTGAAATTTTCAATACATAAAACTATTAAAGGGTGATGTAAATACCATGTACGTGTATATTAGATTTTGTGAAAATTGCTTCAATAGATTTTGTATAAAACTGATAGGATATGTGTCCCTGTGGTCCATAAAGATGAAAAGGTTACAAGTTTTTCTAAAATTTGATTATTTTATTATTTAGCACAGACATCATCAAAAATGTAATAAAAGAAGTAAAATCGAATTGAAAAAGTCGCCATAAATATTTTATTTATTTATTTTAAAATCATCCGTAATGTTATACCATATGAAAAATGTGGGTATTATAATTGATCGGTATCTCTCTTGCAGTCACAGATCAATGAAGTCAGCAAACGCAACTTTTGCTGGATTTCATAGTCTTCAGCGGTTGCAAAGATTTTTACCAGTGGAGGTTAAGAGGACCATAGTTCAAACACTGTTATTGCCTATACTAGACTACGCTGATGTTTGCTACCTTGACGTCGCTGAAGCCATCCTCGACAAAATGGAGCGGTTGCAAAATGTGTGCATTAGGAATATCTACAAAGCTAAAAAAAATTATCACGTCTCTGAGTATAGAAGCAGACTTCACTGGCTTTGAATAGGTGAACGTAGAAACCTGCATATTCTTTCCCTTCTTTATAACATCCTCAATAATCCTACCGCTCCCCCCTCCTATATGACCGAAAAATACAACCACTTAAGAAGTCATGGTCTTTCAGTTCGTTCCAGTCAGGATAGTAAAATTGCGATTCCTATTCATAATTCTTCTTTTTTAACATATTCCTTCACCGTTCATGCAGCCAGACTATGGAACAAGCTCCCTTCAAATATCAAGTGCCTTTTATTCCGTGTGCATTATCATCAATATTCTCCGCAAGCTTACTATAATTTTAGAATGACAAGAACTCAGCTCACGTGTGATCGCCTGAAAGTTCTGATGAGGGCTCTGATGGACAACCAGAGCATTGCCGTTTTGGATTTTAGTCACTGCGCAATAGCGGACGAAGGAGCGTTATCAATTGCTAAGTTTCTGTCCAAGCATCCCCTTCTCAAAGAGCTCATTCTCACCGATAACAGAATAGGTGAGTTGATGTACTACCTAATTTAAATTTAAGTTGACATAATAACGACTTTCACTGTAATCCGGATGTGATCAACCTAAATTCAGCGAAGCTGTCCTTAGCTCACTAGGCGTCTAGGAAGTGATTACACAGTTAATATAATTTGAATATCTATATCCTATCCTACATATATCCCATCCCTCTCCTTTCCTATCCTTACAATAGTTCAATCGCAATTTAATTTAATTTAATTTAGTGCAATGCAATTTTTGATTTACCGTATAAGAAAATAATGTAGGAAACAATTAATCGGCCAGCGAAACTCTGTATTAGAATAATTAGTAATAATTAATGAAGCGCTGTATGTTTCCCGAAAATAAATAAATAAATAAATGTCTACTCTGCTGCTACTTCTTTACAGGAAAATGACCCAAAATGACAAAAATATGAAAAAACGGTTTTGGAACCCCAAGACTTTCCCGGCAGGCAGACAACCCCCCCCCCCCCCCCGCGGAAAGCCCCTCAACCCCCTCACATAACGCGAACTGCCCCCCTCCACCCGATAGTTGTTGTGTCAAGTGACTATAATAGCAAAAGTAGCATATTTTAGTATTTTGTTATATTTCCTTGGTATTAAAATGGTATTTTTTACAAATATAATGTAGTATTTTCTTAATTACGGCGGTATTTTATAAAAATGCGTCATATGTATACGAGATAATACAACCCAACAAGGTAGCTGTGTACCGAATTTCAAGTCTTTAACTGCTATATTTCGAGATTAAAGTATGACTAGCGCGCTCTCTGGTAGATCATTTCAACTACAATTTATCTTTGAAACTGTTCAACTCTTGCCATGACCGAATGATGCCTTCATGTCAAATTTCAGCTCAGTCGGATGAAGCCTTTAGGCGCTATCGTGAAGGAACACACACACACACCGGCATACAGAATCACCGACAGACCAGTCTGGAAATGGTTCTAATCGTCTCAGGGGGTGTTAAAATGGATATTTCCGTCTTCATGTCGATTTCTTAGGTCGTTCACAATACTTTCCTTAGTGCTGGGAACCTAAATTGGATGTTGGTATATTTATCTGTCTGTTCGAGCTTAATAGACTTCAACACCTTTTTACCAATCACCATGAAAGTCGGCACATATAACCATTTTTTATGGAGAAGGTTTTTTTATGATATCCGCTTTGTTGTAACTCGACGTTAAAAGCGCTGCACTGCCTCAACTTCTATACCGTCGAACCGATCGCCATGAAAATTGATATACTTAGGTATTTGAGCCCGAATAATATTTTCACGCTATGCACTTTGTTGTAACTCGCCAGTAGATGGCGCTGCTCAACTTCTATGGTGGTGAACGGTTTCGTGCAGCTTGGGGCCGCAAGATACCTACACTGTATTCTCGGATCGGCTCAACTCACGACTCAGCTCCTATTCAAAAGCCCCCTCGAGTGGAAGGCTACCCCGGGTAAGACTCTCGTGTCTCAGGCCTCAAAGCTGGTGGACCGGTTTCTCCCGGCGGGATTGCATTCCGGCGCCGCTGGACGGTTTGCGCACCGCACCGTTCGGCGAAGCCAATCGGTTATGCGTTCTGACAAATTGCTGAAGGAGTCTGGAGACTATGGTAATACACTGTCTCCTAAGCAGCGGCGGTGGATATTGACCTGTTATCGTGCCACTCTTGAAATGACCTTGGGCCACTCGATCCCGTGTGGCACTACGGGCAATAAACACTCAGGTCCGCTATAAATACTAATTGAATTACCGCTGTAATACAATAGGTAGAGGTCGCGTGAACGACTTCGGACCCGTAACCAGTCGGGAGGACGGAGGTATCCTGAAGGTTAATTCTAGACGGAGATATCCTACCAAAACTGGTAGTTAGGGGGCGAGGCTGCCCGATAGGCGTCGGTCTCTAACGGGCTGCTGACGAGGTAGACAGTAGTTTGTCTTTGTCTTCTAGTTCTATGTTCTATAAGTCTTCTACGCTCATCCCACGGCTGAAAGAATGATTACATACATATCGTTATATCAGCCTGGGGTGACGAGATCGCCCGTTGTAGTCGACACCGCCCTACTGCTAAACTTCTATACCGCTCATCCGATCGCGATGAAAATTGGTATACATAGATATTTGACCCCAAGTAATACTTTCGCGCTATGCACTTTGTTGGTAACTCGCGAGTAGATTGCGCTGCAGCACATGAACTTCTATTCCGTTCAACCGATTGCCATGGAAATTGGTATTACTTGGGTATTTGAGACCGGATATTTTCGCGCTCTCCGCTTTGTTTTAACTTCTATACAGTTCAACCGATTTGGGAGCTAATCGGCCCTTGTTGACTTGGCCACGAAGACCCATTTGTGCAGGGTCGGTCACACTCACGGGTCAACACCCATCCGGCAGCCTCCACGCATGAAGTGCGAGCCCGGGTAGGACTCTAGCCTGAGGGCTTGTTTCCCCCAGGAGTCATTCTTCTAGTGCTCCTGGACGGTCTGCGCACTGTGCGGCGTAAGCCAATCGATTTTGCATTCTGACTAACAGTCGGGGGGGTCTGGAAACAGTACTGTTTCCTACAGAGCGGGGGTGGTTGTTGACCTTACGTCGAGTGCTCTTGAAACGACCATCGGCTACCCGATTCCGGGTGAACAGCCGGGCAAAGGATGCCGTGGTCCGTGATAGATTCGGTTGACACCGTTTCACCGCTACACAAGGGAGAGGACCGCGCAAGCGACCTCGAACACCAAACCAGTCGAGAGGCCGGAGTAATCTGGTCGCAACTGGAAGTAAGGGCGCGAGTGTCAGCCCGCTGGGTAACATACCTGGCTATCCCGCGGATAAGGCGTTGGCTTCTTACGGGCATGTGGCAGAGCTTGACGGTGGGCTGTTTGGTCCTAAGTTTTCTGCTCTCACCTCGTGAGGTGAGCGCAGAATGGGAGACACAAGACCGTAGCGCAGAAAACGGAAGACACAACGATAAATTTCTTTAAAACTTCCTGAGTTGACGGGTTCGCCCGTCGTTGTTCAACCGATTGCAATGAACCCGCCATCCGGACAACGCCGGGTAATATTCCACTAGTATTGAATATGATACAAGGTTGTTTTATCGTATTTTATGATTGTAGAATTGTAGCCAACTTTTCAGTTATACGTATCTTTGATCGTTTACTTATCTTGGGCAGGTCCTTCTGGCGCTGAGGGAATTGGATATGCCCTCGGGCATTCGATGTGCGGCTTAAGAAAGCTAGACTTGAGGCTCAACCATTTGGTAGGAGGAGTGGGCGTAGCCTTCATCGCATCTGCTCTGGCCAAAGGATGTAACCTGCAAACGTGAGTTTTGTCCTTACCTATAATGAATAGACAAATTTATAAAACTGACGAATTTTGAACTGGTTCCTTCGGGATTACGCTCGACAACACCAGGGTGATGCGCCTGTAGGGGTTTCTGTTATGGAAGTATAATTGAGATAAAGACCCTGGTTCGTTACAGCTGGTTTTCGCAACTCCTCTGCGCCGGTGACATAGCGATTTATTTGGCCATCTATAATAACATCTATAATAAAATTTTATAAACGACTGATTGATTAAAAAAAACATTATATATCCATTAAAAACCATTATTTATTACGATTCCCGAAGGTATTCGGTATTCTCCATTGAATTCTTTGGATTAGGACGAACTGAGAAAAATATCTGAAATTGGCGCACCTCTAAGAAAATGGTGGGTCACAGGTGTAGGGTTTGACCAATAAAAATCCAGGGCTGATGAAGCGTCAGGCACAGAGTCCACGTGCGTGTTGCGAGCGAGCGGTAACTAAACGGTCGATCGCAGTGCTTACACAATAAAACTGTCGTTGCGCAGCGTCGTAATGGTGAAGCGTAACTGTGAAAGCTCTCTCACATTTCTATTAATTGTAATTAATTTAGGGCCTAAAAGCGAAACGTGACTAAGCGCGACGTTAGAGAATTAACCAGTCAATATAATTAAATTAAAATAAAACACACTCACCGCCTACATTATAGGAGTAATGGCGCCTGAAAGTTTTTGAAATCAGCTTTAAGCCTGAATGTCCAAGACAATGAACAACTTTTTTGAGTCTAAATTATAAATTGGTTCTTTATCGAGGGATTCGCTTAGAAACTTTTCTTAAATTGGGGGTTTATATTTTTCAAAAAATTCATATGGTAATTCCCAGGTATCATATCACCTTAATAAGAGCTTAAACAACGAAAGCTACCATTTTTAGTCTTCAAGAACAATTATAATAAATATACTATTTATATTTTTTTCTATTCCTATAGACTAATTGTGTCTGCTTGTGGCATCAAACCTCATGCAGTGATTCCACCTCCGAACAACCTATCGCAAGGTTTCAACCAGGACCCTCCTCCCACTTGTGGGGATCTTCTGGCTCGAGCGATCGCCATGGGTAGAACTCCGCTGCGCTCGCTGGACCTCAGCGTAAACGATCTGGGAGAGGTAAGTAGGGGAGGGCGAGGTAAGGTGACCCGGCGAGGTAAGATGGCCACCAGGTCATAGCGCTCGTAACAAGCAACGCCATCTAGTCCTTTGTACCCAAACTTATGTGAAATGCGACGTAATAGTGCTCCGCCGGCTGTCATCACGTTACAGCAAGCCTCTGCCATTTTATTCAGAAAATTGTGTTTTGTGGTAGTGCCGATCTAAGGTAGACCGTTTAAAATTTCCTTTATTCTGAGTGCCGTGTGATAATGTTTTTTGATCAGATGCAGTCATTAAATTGGTTATCAAAGTGTTGTCTAAGCAGTAACAGGGAAGGTTGTCATATGTTTCTATATGCAAAGTAGAATATATTCGTCAACCAAATGGAAAGAAATGATCGCAATAACCCCATAGATCTAGTATGTGATCGTACTTTTTCCTTAAAGTGGCCACCTTACCTCGCCTTCCCCTATGTATAATAGATTATATTTTAACCGACTTCAAAAAAAAGAGGAGGTTATCAATTCGGTTGTATCTCTTTCTTTTTATGATTGTTACTTCAGAATTGGTCCCATTTATATTTATTTATTTATTTATTTATTTTATTTTCGGGAAACATACAGCGCTTCATTAATTATTACTAATTATTCTAATACAGTGTTTCGCTGGCCGATTAATTGTTTCCTACATTATTTTCTTATACCTACGGTAAATCTAAATTTGCATTGAACTAAATTAAATTAAATTAAATTACAATCGAACTATTGCAAGGATAGGAAAGGAGAGGGATGGGATATAAATATGTAGGATAGGATATAGGTATTCAAATTATACTCTTTGCTATTCTCATTTTCGCTCTGAGTGTTTTGAAACAATTTGTATACTCACTATGTAATCACTTCCTAGACGCCTAGTGAGCTAAGGACAGCCAAATGTCGATATCTTCGAATCGACTATTGTATGTGGTCATCAAGTGGTGCATAACAGAGTTTTGGGCGTAACTAGTGTTCACACGAGGGATTTCGAACGTACGAGGAGAGCAAACCCTTCGTGGCGTAACCAACAACGACAGTTTCTTTACCAAATGAGGGCT